>WURS02462637.1:0-30537 GCA_011762765.2 Rhinocypha anisoptera | reverse complement strand
TCTCTCTTCCCCCATTATCTCCCTCTCTCTCTCTCCATCTATTTTCTTTCTCTCTCTCTCTCTCTCCCTCTCCTTCTCTCTCTCTCTCTCTCTCTCTCTCTCTCTCTCTCTCTCTCTCTCTCTCTCTCTCGTGTGTGTGTGTGTAAATATTGACCGATGAGAAGCCCATAGGCTATCTCTTTGATTTGTTTGTTGCGAGATTCAATTGATAGCATTGCTGACTTTTCTGACAAAAAAATGTTTTTTATTAAAACACTGAACATATTGAACATAGATAGTAATGTGAAAAGAGATTGCTTCAAGCAACGCCTACCATACAGTTAATGCTCGTCATGTGACGAATCAAATGCCACTCTCTGATGGATTTTGTATTAATGCAATAATCCTATGAAATATATTCGCATGCATCCGGCAAGAGTCAGGGTTTATATCCGGTAAGTCCTCTAGAGTTCAAAATATAAATATTTTGAAAATCTTGTGGTATAAACGAGAGTGGAATCAGAAGCGGTTCTGGTAAAACTTGAATTTAATGCAAAGTAAATCTTAAGCTTAGTTGTAGGTCAATTTGAATTTGATTCAGCCATATAAACTTTAAAATACACTCACAGAGTGAGCTGCAAATATATTTGCAAATCGTTAAATTTTGCAAATATGTAAAAAATAAATTATTTGCAAATATATTTGCAGCTCACTCTGTGAGTGTAATAAGAAACCCTTTCTCATTTGTCATGCATTGCAAGTGTTTTACGTTCAAAAATAAAACATGTTAATGTCACACACTTTGTAAAAAATACTGACCTTCAAACAGAACAAAGCTACAAAATTGTTGCAAAAGATGTACTTTTCGATATCTGCAGTCTCGAAACATGTGAACCTGCGAGAGACAAACGACTGCTATTTTTGAAACAAAATAGAATTCTTGTAACTGTCCCAAGTTCACTTTTAGAAAGTGTGAAAGATTGGGACACTGGGAAGTTTTTTTGTAAACATTCTAAAAAATTTGGAACACAATGAAAAGTTGAACCTAAAATTGCCATGAATTTGTTTTCAAGATATTTCTTTTTTTAACTAAACATTAAACGAAGATCTGTTCAATAAATCTGTTCATACAAGTTTTATGCTAATGATTTTTTTCATGAATATTTATAAAGTTTAAAGTTCGTTTGTAATTAGTTATCGAAAAGATTTCATAAAATGTATTCTATAGAATTTTAAAAAATAAAGTTTTCAATTGAATAGGAGCATTTGCACTCAAACAAGATATGATATACTCAAATGTCATCATCATTAAACGAAATTAAAAAATAGTACACCATATAGGTTTGATATTACGATTCGCCTTACGATTATTTCTTCATAATATAAGCAAGTAGAGAGATGAGACACAGATGGCAAACAGATAACATTTTTTAAAATAAAAATATTTTAAGGTTTTATAAGTCTACTCTTTATTAATGCGTGATAGACTTCGTTTTCAGCCAAATTGTTCGTTTCATAACATTTTTACACTCTAATACGCTACTTCCACTGTGCTTGACCGATTCGAATTGTGTAATAATTCATTTTTTTTGCATAATTCTTTGAATTTTTATTCAATTTGATTTGGAATTTGAACTTTTTCAAATCTCGCTCAATTTGTTTTGATTTTTTTGCAAATTTCTTTGAGTAATGGTAACTCGAGTTTGAACTAGGCGGCTTTGCCAGCTTTTGCTTAGCTTTTTTTACAAGAGGCGCTTAAAAGCCGGCCCTCTGGTAAAAATTATTTTATTAAGTATTCTTTGGGTGAGTGGGATGTTTTAAGTACAAGAAACTGATTAAAATGCAAACATTTTTTAGTGGAAGCTTTTTCTGTAGATTAATTGTGTGGCTAGGAACACACAAACTATAAATATTTATGCCACGTTGTTGCTGCAATAGAGAAATTTACTATGATTTAAAAGCAACATCTACAGTAATTTTAGTTTAAATCCTGGTATAAATTATTTGTCAACTCCACCTCTTTTTAGCTTAGTACAACAACGACAAAAATTGGAAGAAAATGAAAATCGGAAAATGAGATAGTAAATCATGAGATTGCTATTCCAAACCTAGTAGTCTATTCCAAGCAATAACTAGATAAGAAATAGATTCTTGTTACCACAGAATTTCTCTAAAAGAGAGGGAGAGAAGAAAGTGGAGGAAGATCTGCCTGGTTACATTACCGATGATGAGTTTTGCCCATTAGCAGTCTCTTCGATTTTGTTTAGGGATTTCTTGTGCTTATGATAGTTATGATGCGCGCCCCAAATTAAGTTAGAGAGAGAGAGAGAGAGAGAGAGAGAGAGAGAGAGAGAGTCCACATCAAGGCAGATGATTATGCAACAATTGTTGATACTTGTAATCATAACAAAAAATAAAGATTCCACCTGGAATTCTCCTGTGAGAATAGATGAGATATAGATCTATGTATAGACAAGAAAATGCGGGAAAGCCACTTTACTTGACTGTGAGCAAGCCTGCAGTAAAGTGATATTTAGTGGTGGATGGTATTAGTGTAGATTGACAAATCTGTAGAGATTATTTAAGAATTACACTCAAAACCGTTAATATTTAAAATAAGAATATAATACCTTGATATAAAGTCCAGTATTTGAAAAAATAGGTTTACATACGACTGAAAATATAAATTCTTGACTAGATTGTATTATAAAGCTTTTTAGACGGCGAGAAAAGTTGTCAGTTCTATATTTAGTTTGGTGTTTCAAAATTTAAGAAAAATTGAATAAATTTTGATAGACAAGGGTGAAAATTGAATCAGTTCGTTAGCAGAAAGATTGATGAACCGAATTCGGATCCGAATGCGAGACAGTATGCTAATGAACAAAATTGGAAAAGCTCAATTTAGTGGAAACCTAGCATCATCATCATCATTGATGTCAACACATATAAAAGGTCAGTTATATGTAGTATCTTTTACTATTCTTTGGGGAATTCCAAAAAATTTTGATGTTTTCTTCGAAAGCAGAGAGAGAGAGAGAGAGAGAGAAAGAGACCAATTTATCGTATTCTCTCCTCATTGAATGCCGTCATCAACAACATCAATAAATGTTGTGCCACTATGAAAATTGGTAGAAGCATAGGTTAGTTGGTGAGTGTGTTGCACTGCACAAGTGTCAAGTGCAGAGCACTTTGCGAGCATGAGATCAGGCGTGAAATGAGATGGCGCATGTGAATGCATCTCTCTCTCTCTCTCTCTCTCTCTCTCTCTCTCTCTCTGATTATGCAAGAGAATGTCTAGCATCAGATTTCGTCAAAATAAGATGGTCTTCCTAGCATAAAATACAGCAAAGATACAAAATGTCAAAATCCACTAACAAGACAATTTCCGTTCGAAAACCTTCTTAGGATATTCTTGAATTTTGGCTTAATGACAAAAAACCATCAAAAAAAACATTTGTTTTCGTTAGTCTAAAGTTGAATTATTAAAATTGTTTCATTCTTTAAAATTAAATTAAATTGCAAAATAACACCGCATCTATATTATGCAAAAGTTCGGGTGCTAATTTTTAGAAAGACTCGAAGAAACTGGTCTCTCTAATGATTTCAAAAGTTCTTGGCGAATCTCAAAACTACTAATCTGATTCAAATAAAACTTAGCACGCTTATGTATCTTTGTCTCCCATTTTCAAGAAAATACGAAGGAACGTGAGATTTCTCGAGTTCTAAAATAGGAATCAATCAAAAATTGACTCCAATGTATTCTTACTTTTCACCACTTTTTGAAAATCCAAAACGCTTCATTACTTTTTGTTGAAATTCACCTAATATTTTGTCATTAGATGCTCCCGGGCATAATAGGTTAATTGAAAGTGAGTTGAATGTAAACTACAATCACAGCATTTGCGTGTGTGCTTGATCGAGACATACATGCGCGCCCTCTTGCGTTGATGAATCACAGGCCAATCAATGACAATGTATGACATCACGTGATAGCACCACACAGGTCGAGTTTGTTTGTTTATTTATATTTATGTAAGACACCAGACTCACTTGACTACTTTTCTTCATTCTGGTCACTCGTCTCCCGTCTGTATTTTATTTTTGTCCGTATCATCTCAGTTATCATCTCTAATCTTCTTTCTGGATTTCAAAGTTAAAGCTAAGTTACTGTTAGTTAGGTTATCCGTTTTCAGGTTCGTTTTCTTTGAATTTTTTTTCAATGCCACAACAGTTCCAAGTGTCTCTACAATGGTTTTTTAATCCTGACTTAAGAATTCTATCATTTTATAAGACTAATTAGCACCAGTCTCTACTTGCCGTTGGTCTGTTATCGCCTTTTTAATACAGCGTTGCCTCAAGTTTTAATTTTCGAATTTACATAGAAAAGTGAAGTAAAGTGAGAAGTAATGTTCGATTTTTGCATTATGGAAGTTACACTACTTTCAATGGCTTGGCGAAAAGTGAAGCAGGTAAAACTTGAAGCAACACTGTAATTTTTCTAATATACAGGCAACACTCAAGAAATGGCCAAAAATGTTCTCTACCTTTGGCAGTACAAAGTGGCCCTTTTTTGAAATGTGTCCAGAGGTAACGCGTGCGCTTGCTCTATGGCGATTTATAATGGAGGCAGTCATGAGTTAACAGCGGATTGATAGAAATAGCCACCACTTTGGCAGTACAAACTTTCGAACAATCACGTGAACACTTTGCACTGCAACAGAAGGGGCTAATCCGTTGTTAACTCAACACTGAATGGAGGTCTTTTCTTGAGCAGGTCGATTGTTGAGTGTTGCCTGTAAATAGAATAGAATTTTTTATTTTGATTTTTATGTCTAAACTCTAGAAAGGATAATTATTTTAAATTCTTCAAATAACCATCTGTAATAATTAACCAGTCAAAGAGTGTCAAAAACGGAAGTGAAATCAAGATTAGGCAGGCATCACAGTGAGCATCCACCGGAAACGAGACCATCTATGACTTCTTTTACCAAACTATTCATGTCACTGTTCTTAGGTATAAATAATAGAGTACAGATGTACTAAAATGAAACATAACATTTCAAAAGCAAAGCAACTCTCATAGAGCAATCTCTCACATCTAACAATTTTTAGGTGTCTTTTTAATTATTGATAATATATTTAATTAAAAGAAGAAAGGGATGTTAAACCACCACAAACTGACCATTCCGAGTTTGACATTCTTCCTTGCTAATCTGCTGGTTAAACGAGTACATTCCAACATTTTACAATTTGTCCTTGTTATCAACCAATCAACACTTGTTTAATTATTTAATTAATAAATTTTTCTGTAAAATTCCATTATTTACGTAATTAACTTAAGTTAAAACGCGTTTATTTTGGTAAAAATTAATTGTTACATCAATAAAACAGCAATTTCACCCGATCTGAACATCTGTTTGGTGATGACAACACATAATCAAGCCAAATGTGTGAAAAAAGATAGTAAGTTGAAATTAAAGCAAATGGAAGAGCCCTTTTTATGCCTTTTTGGTGTGCACAATGCTTCTTCTGGTGGCATTGATTGTGATGTCACCCCCTACCCCCCACTATAACACCCTATGCCTCTTCTCCTCGAGCCATTAATCGCACATGTTGGTTGGACCAAGACACCACGCTAGTGGGTGATTAGATCATTTGTTTGCATTACTCTACCAAGATTATTTTCTCATTTTGAACCTAGAATAGAGATTGACCAAATGCGTTCAAATTCTTGCTTTGGTATAGAGCACTCAGTTGCGTAAATGTGAATTTGTGATAAGTCTCTCCAACAAAGTGCTAAATAAATCAACCTTGTCAGAGATATTATGCTTGGTGATATGTTTTGAAGATGAGCCATTCAACTTACCGTAGTCTATGTAAATTGAGAGATAGTGGACATTCACTATTTTGATTTTTAGAATTTGTTTTATTTTTCTCACATTTCTCGTGAATAAAAATACATTAATTCAACTTGACTAGATTAACTCTGGTTAAATAACTATAGCTAGCTTGTACATCAAATGAATATACTTTTAAAAAAATAACAAAACAAAGTGTATCCCGGAGATAGAGCGCATCTCTCATCGGTTTTACAACGCTTCACTGCTTCCAATTTTGATTAAAAAAAGATTCAAAGCCAATCTTGTAATTTTAACGACAAAAAAATATTCTTGCTCAAGACAAAAAAAACAAACTTTACTAATAATCTCAGTTCCCATATAATTCCACGTAAAAAATAATAGAGATGTTAGAGTAAAATTTAAAAAATTGTATGAAAACAATAGTAAAAATAAAACCCGATTTATTTTTTAGTTATAACTAAAACTCTTAACATAATCCAAACTAAACTGCACTTTATGATCTCCCCTTAAAGAAAAAGTGAAATTTTTTTCTGTGTTTGTGTTAAGCTGAAACCTCTGTAAAAATCAAAACGAATTATTGACGAGTAATATTTTTTTTTAATTTTCAAATTGCACACTATGTATTACACCCAAACAAAAAAATGAAATATAGTGTAAACACCTTTAAGCTGGACGAAGTGACAGTTGAGAAAACTTTTTCGTGAATTATGTCGTTTAAAATACATTTTTTACTCCATTTATCTCGGTGTAGAAGAGAGCTGCGCATGCGTAGCAATGCAGACCCGAGTGGGTTGTGTGGCAAATGTGGTCGCGCTTCCCAGGGCGGACATGAGTCAACCTCGGATTCGTCAGTCGGGTTTTGGCGCTCGAGCAATGCGCTTCCTCCACTGCGATTGCAGCCAACTCCCATCTCAACTAATCCACCAATTTATTTGCGTGTTTGCTTTCATCGTCAAAGATCATGAGCATCACTGCATGAATTGCTCTTGATTGGCTTCCAAGAATTTTGAAAATTTTGGTTTTTCAATTCTTGAAAATTTTAATGAGTAAACAAAGTTGTTTTTTTTAAATTTTATAAATTTGTAAACTAAACAATCTTTGGAAATGCCTGGTTTGTCAATAAGCAAACTATTCAACTGAAATATTTATTTTAGTTATTTCATCAAAAATTTCACGTTTTTCTGTGATTTCCATTCGATTCACTATGTTAAAAACAAAATTCGACGTATTTCTATATGTGTTCTTTCTGTGACAAGATTTCTTTCTCCCAGCTTCACCACTAAAATTATTATAAAGATTTCAAATTTTAAAAATTTCTTGCGATTTCCCACAGGAATCTGAACTTCATAAATATACAATTATCAACAATCTTACATCGTAAAAAATAGTTTTGAAATTTTAAAAATTCAATCAAAACTCAATCATAGTATTGATGAAAATATATATCACATTGTTTCCAGGAATTTTTATTTGTACTGTTTAGTCATCTATAGTTTCAAAGAATCAAAATATATTTGAACAATATTTATGAAGAGTGCCTTTGTTTTTACCTCATACTTTCATTGATTAACGTGAATACTTTAATAATTTGTCCGTTAAGTGTTGTTTGTTGAGTGATAACCTCTATTGAAAAGTTCAAATTCGAAATAGTGGAAAGATGGCTCCTGTCCAGAGCCAAGAAGATGGATCACTAATGGTGGCAACTCTTCTTCCGGGTGGTGATCCATCAGTGGTAGAAGTTGTAACTTCATCATCATCATCAGGTCTTGCCATTCCACCGTCGTCGTCATTATGCTCAACTTGGTTCACTAATCATCACCTGTCGGGTGATGATCTATGGACCAATCAGATGAGTGCTAATTCCACTGGAGATATTCTGGCGCGTCAGCTTAGTGCGAATCAAAGTGAGTTGCAGGATTAATAAAGTTCAGTGAACCTAAAATTCAATAACTCACAGGTCAAATCAACGTAGGTAAATCGTTGGATGAAATGAATGGCACTTACTGTGACGTAGTCTGGGATGGTTTCTACTGCTGGCCAGCGACACTCGCCGGCACTCAACTCAGCCGCTCTTGCGAGGAGATCTTCCGCCAATCTCCAGACTTTCCTCGGGATCGACTCAGCCCCTCCGAACATGGTAAGTTAGGCGACTCTAATTACACCACATATTAACTCTATAACTCTCAACAAGTTTTAACGTACTGAAATTTTATTAGAAAATGGCCCACCAGAGAACCCAAAGTTTTGGAAAATTTTGCTTGCTGATGTTGCTAAAGGATCAAGTCAATTTTCATTTATGAGCTTACCCATTTGCACTTATCTCTCTCTCTCTCTCTCTCTCTCTCTCTCTCTCTTTCTCTAGAGAACGAATCAATGATTTGTTGACCTAGCCATTAGGAATTTCACGTCATCATGCTATTGCACTAGGCATCAATGAAGTTGCTAGCACACGATCAAGGATATCCAAAATTTTTCTTAATGTATAAATGAACTTTTCTACTTGGATTTCTCTAAACTAACTTGGGTGCCTTCTGTAAAGTTTTATTGGCTTGGGATTTTAAAAATAAAACTCTTATAAAGGTCATTTCTATACAATTTAAAGTACACTTTAAAGTTTGAGTTATTTCTTATCACAAACATTGCAGCAAAGTAAACGTATCTGTCATGACCTCAAGTGTAACAACTATTTTGTGTGTGAAAAAAATATATAATATGACAGTAAGGCTTTGTTAAACAGTTTTAATTCCGAAATAAATGCTTGTCATTTACATACACCTCGTTTTAGTGAGAGAACAAATGGTTAAGTCCAATAAAATAATGAAGCAAGAAAACAAGTCATCAATTTATAATGAATCATGACAGTCTTTTGTAGCAGTGAAAGACTCTTAGAACCTAGAATTTTGAGCAAAGTTTGATTTGATTCCATTGCAATAGGATACTTCTATCGCATTAGTTAGAAACTTATTTCACAATAGTAGTGCGACAATATTTACTGAATCGACATTCGTATAATTGTATACTTACTTCAAATGCAAGAGCGATTTTAGTCAATTTGAATTCTCTTCTTTCTTTCTAAGTTATACATCCAGTGCAAACAAGATACGAAAGAAAGAAAGAGAGAGAGAGAGAGATTAAATACTTGGGCAGTTTCCATAGTCAAGCAGAAGCCAGAAGAATCAATCACCCAAACAATCTCTTTTCGGTCTCATCTTTTTAACAATATTTAAAATTTTCCAGACTTTTAGCTATTAAAAATAACTCATACAGAAAAAATGTCTTGATTCGAAAGTTGCTCATAAATTCTTGTTTGAATTCATTTTGTCTTTTAATTCAATGTGTGCTTTTAGAAAAGTAAACTTGTCAAGTTTAATTTAGTAATCTAATCTAAGTTAAGATCTAACCTTTATCTTGCTGCAAAGTACGCAAACCCTTTGGTACCAAGAGGAAGGCTTGTAATTAACATAGATCAATTTCAAGTCCAAGAATGCAGTCTCTTGAGAATGGGAAAAGAATATACTTTATTTTCGCTTTTCCGCTTGCGTTTGACCCGTTGATTAAAGAACAATCTAAAGTTAAGTAAAGTTGACTGTATAAATAGAAATAGAAATCTCAAAATAATTTGCACTTAAAATGTACTCATCTCGTTTGGCATATATCACAAAAAGAGAAAGAGAATTTTTGACAGCGAGAGAATGATGCAAGCGCAAATGAATATTTAATGTCAACTAAATGCAAACACATGAAAGATCTGAATTAGTTTGTAAATCAAAAAAAGTAAAATGACGCGCAGTGAAGCAAAAAAAACATGTTTTATACATTTAAATACAAATATATGCCATTATAATTAAAATAGTAGAATGGTTAAACATTAACCATGTGTGTAAATAGATAGATAGAGGAAAAACTGGGGACACTCGGCAGAATCATCAAAACAAGTTACCGGATATAAGATGCGGGTCCCACAAAGCTACCTTGTTGCACGCGGTCATAGCGCAATGTGTGCTGCTCCTTCTTGCGGCCACACCTGCAACAGCAAACTATACTGATGATAATCAGCAATAGAAGAGTGGTAGAGCCCGAGGATATAGCGGTGTAAACTATGAACGCATCAGTAGTCTCCTCGTTCAGTTCAATTGAGCCACCACTCGATCGACCTCTTTCCACGTCTTTGCTTAACTTTTCCAGTGGTTCAAAGATAACTTCCTTGCAAAGGAATAACACATTAGAACGACCATCGGTGAGAGAGGAGAGTGCATTCATTGGAAATCCAACAGCAACCTTCGAATTCTGTTTGACGGGACCCGCGTTGACTGACTGGACGCACAGTTCGTAACCGGACTTTTCAATTAATCCCCCAATCGTGTACTCATAACTTTGATTTCCGGTAATTGGTGGATCTAGCGTATTGTTTTTATCAATAATCTCAAACTGTCTCTTAAAAGAAGTGCCATAACGTCTTATGTGAATGACCCATCGCAAAGGAGTGCTCTCCTCTTCAACCTTTGCATTTTCTGATTGCCGACGGTTACGTTGTTTCTGCAAAGTAACGTTGCGTAACTTAGTCCAGACCTTCCAGTGAACTGTGAGATTGGTGCCCTCGAAGTTGATATCGACTAGTTCGCTATGCAGCGATTCGAGGTGACGTGGACGTGGAGGGTGAAGGTAGAGTATGGCACTCGATGGACGAAATGTTGAAGACTGCAACAATTCGATAAGAATGATTTGCTATTTGCAATATTACTTTAAATTAAAGTTTAGTACAAAGTAGCTTGCATATGTGCTTGCTAACCCTTTACACTGGCATACTCAGATAAAAATATTTATAATATAATTAATAGAGTCACCAGTATGGATAAGTTAAATAAGTACTTTTCCCAAGTCATTTAATGCGTGACAAATATCATACTATAGAGGCTGAGATGATAAATTCAAAGAGTGGTTTAGTGGTGGTTTGATTATTGTTTTATATCTATTTCATCTAAAACGACAAAATAATTCCATTCTACATTGTGCGTCATCACGAGTTGGGTTTTTGTCATTATCGTTCACATATAACCCCATGAGTGATTTCAATTATACTTCTTATTATCTTGAATTGCTGGTCTGTGACATCTACAAAGAAAATAAGATGGTGTGTATATTTCCATCTTGTTCCTAAGTGAAAAAATACCTGAGTGTTTGGAAATAACATCTAGCATTACGATCATGAAACCGAGCATAGAATTCTTTCTCGAATTAATTTAAATTGCTAACAGCATATAGTAGCTGCCTCTTTTTCATATCTGGCTTCCTTTCCTTTCTATCAAGAGAAGAATAACATTTTATTGTGCGTAATTAAAATATGTGGAAAATTAATTGGAAAATGAGACAATTTGAACATGCAATGCGAAAAGACTGGAATAAATATATTTTTAAAAATGGAACATTTTTAACTTTTTCGCATCATCTTGTTACATCTAATTAAAGTATAAAGTTCAATTCTTAACTTGTCTCTAATCTTTTTGTTGATGTTTACAATTCGAAAGGTTCATGACCAGAAACCACTCGCAGTTTGAATAATATGTTAAAAGAATTTTTTTTGCTAAACTGTCGTTGCACTCTCGACAACCTCCAACAATGCTATTTATAGTTTTAAGTTCAAATATTGTCTTAAACCTAAAAGCATTAACCTTTTTAAAATATTATAAAATCATAGCATTTTTTGAGTTATTTGACTATACTAGAATTTTGAAAATACAACAAATATTTGTGTCTAAATTAAGTTGGCTTTTGGTAAATTTTATAAATGTATTTCATACGTACCATAATCAGAGGTTTTTGTGTGCTTAATATCGATGACAAAGAAGAAGAATTGGTAGTTGTGATGATTGTAGAATTAACTTCCTTTAGCTTGAACACCGTTCTTAAATTATGATGTTTGTCTGAGTTTTGTAAATTGGTCTGTTTATTATTGTCATTTGAAGTTGATTCTTGGTCAGTAGTGGAAAGTGTCGCGGTTGGGAACAAAAGAAGAACCAAAACCAGCAGATGTGTTAGGGTTGAACAAGAATATTGAACCCAGTGGGACTTGACTAGAGTGATTCGACTCATCGTGACGCAATACTTTTCTTTTATAGTATCAATTGTTTTGGAGTGAAGAAAAGCCGGCTTTAAGCAGCAATCGATGAGTGGCACATGATCGGATGTGTTTGGACACTGACTGTGGTGCCACTAGTGGTTGGCAGGGTAACCAAACCTGACGCACCGAATCTAATTGAGAGGGTCAACACGAGCCCCGTTAGACCTATCTTCCACTTTCCGAATGATTCTCTGTGGGAGGGGAGAGAGAGAGAGAGAGAGACAAAGCAACAACAGTAAACAACAAGAACAAAAGAGGTGGAAAGTTTATGGAAGCAGCGAACCGTAGATTGTGCTAAGTAGACTGATTGAAGTAAACTGAATAGAATTAGAAACTAGACCAGACAAAACTAAAACGCAAAGTTCATTGGAAGAAACAAAGCGAAGGATTGCAATAGGCAATAATCATAACAACTCAAAGAAGCTTACCAAGAAAATAAGTTTCCAAACCGTTATATATTCAAAATATGTTTTTATTGATATGTTCGAATAGGCCAGGTTAGTTTATTTAAAAGATTAGCGCAAACTCAAACTAAATCAATATATTTTAAGATACTCAATAACGAGACCAAGTATTAATACAGAATCAAAGAAAATGTTAATCAAAAGCACACAACAAATTAGGAAAAAATAAAAAAGAGTGAAACTAGTTGAACTCAATTTTGCAAATCTTATTCATTAGTGATGATTTTTTATAAATTCCCGGAAGACTCCTTTCAGTTAATTAAGATGAATTGTTCAAGGTTTTATAAGTTTGCGCTATCAACATCACTTGTACTTAACTTGAACTAAGGATGGTAGCATGAGTACTTCAAATGCACTCTATGCTACTCATAAGTATTTTCCATAATTAACTTGACAGTTTGTACAAAAGCAGAATAATTCAAAAGATGTATATGTATAGTTCAAAGAAACCATACAAGTTGTATTTTTAAACAAATCCCTCAATTCATTCCTCATTCCTCAAATTGGCTTAATGCTGTGAGTTGAGTAGATCAGATTTATTCGACTAATTGACAGTGAAGTGACACATGATAGACTTACATTTTTTCTGTCAGCTATTAATTTTAAAAACTGTCTATATAAATGGGATAAAACTGACGTTGGAATTCGAATGACGTGTTTAAAGAGAGGAAAGACGAGAGGAAAATGAAAAGAAGCTGAAACGAAAATTAATTTGGTCAACAAAAAGTATAGTTTCAATTAAAGTAATTGAGTCGGTTCAAAATGGTCGAACTTGATCAACTGATAAACTAACAAACTAGTGTGTGTGTGTTTGGGTAGAAAAGTGGCGAGAGGACGAAGCGACTGTGCAACATCTGCTAGCGGCATCTAGCCAGCTCTCATCTCGCCACCGCGATCGCCAGTGCCACCACCTGTACCTGGTCTCATAGCTTACTTTGGCGGTGTGATGGAGGAACTGTGCTTAGACGCGTGAATAGGCACAGCAGCTAGCACCCGTCACCATCTCCTTGGGTGCAATCAAGCGTAGTCGGCCAAGTTAACCCTCTTGTGGGGAGAGAGAAAGTGAGAGAGCGTGAGGTGAAATGCTTTCACGTGCATGCCACAGTCCATTGGCAAGTAAAATCATGTTAGAGTTAGAGTCGTGCGGCAGATGTCTCAACCAAAACACACTCTTTGTGCATCTCTAATGAACACTCATTGGACGCACGTGTGTGAAACAAACGTTAATTTCTCATCATAATTATGCAAAGCCTTTGAGTACATATTTTTCACACATATATATTGTCTGTGCTAATCTATAGTCAACAATATGGGGCAATTAAAACAACTCTTGAAATGGAGAGAAAGAGGAAACATCATTGGTGAGCGCATCGATTGCAAGTGTTCGTATCGATGCAACGAGCAGTGTCAGAGTGCGTGCATTTCTCTTGCTTTCTCTCTCCTTGACATCCTCGTCTTCATCAATACAAGTCTGCGTTTATTCACACACACACACAAACCCAGATAGCCAAAGAGTCAACTTATTAATAAAGTTACTTTCACTTGACTTATTGACTCGAACACATCTAGGGATAACAGTGCAGAATGGAAGATCAATTCGATCATGGAATACTACTCACTGGTCACACAAGCACAGCAAGGCCACATAGCACATCTATTTGCCTCTCTCTTTCTCTGTGGGCGTAGGTGCCCCTCACTTCATATTTTCCATTCTCAAATCGACAACTTTTCTCAATCTCGGTTAAATGCATCGCTTGTCAACGCATGTGTGAAGACACTTTCTACAGTTTATAACGTATAATATATTACAATCTTTCGATGATTTACATATTTTACATTACTAGTTTTGTTTAAATGTTCTTTGTTGTCTATACACGTGTAAAATACTTCTTAAGATTTGTATGCTCCAGTAAACTCTGTTTACATGAAAAGTATATTTTTGTGTGACTCTTTCTCTGTCATAGATTTTCCTTAATGATAATCGGATTGCTGATTCTATATTTTACTGCTTAATTACAAATTAACTTTCTTAAAGCACTTTACCTAATTAGTCAGATTAACAAGAAAAAGGTATTAAATGATTTTATTATTATATTTGATTACATCTAAAACATTGTTCTTCATCTAGTAAATTCATTTTCTCGGAATACTTTCATATATTATTAATAATATATAATCATGATGTACATGGCTTACTATTGATTCTTCTTTAATCAACTAAAAATTTCTCTAAACCCACTTAGACGAATATTAACTACAAGAATTTAAAATAATACCAAACTTTGAATGAAGCGAATATTATTGTAGCAAGCATTCTTTAATTTTCAAATCTAAAATCTTAAACACTAATTGCTGTTGACAAGAAATAGAACAAGTAAAAAAGGTTTTTTTCTGAAAGTGCTGTAAAAATACTTTGTCCTAAAACTTTATTCGTAATAATAAATAAGATATTTTATGTTAAACATAAAAAAGAGATAAAAGGAGAAAGAGAAGATATATAAATCCAAAAACACTTCAGGGCAGATAGTGCAAATAATGTTGGAATTGTTCTTTTGACAGATTAAAATATGAATCTATAGTGCATCATTCATGAAAGTTTGTATTGGAAACTCTCACTCTCTCTCAATCTGTTTCATACACTTGCCAAGCAATGGCCATGGGGTAATTGTTTTTGGCCAATTAAATGCCATCTCTGAAACAATAGAAGTGTCTCTGGTTGGACATGCAGTAGAGTAATCTAGTGGCGTGATTGATACGAGCCAACAAGGACGAAACTAGTGCAAAGCTATCGATCAGTCCGTAGATGCAAGTAATTTCATCAAATATAACTTATCAGCATAGAGTTGTGTCTCAAGACATTAGTGACTCATTATTACTCCTATTAGATTCATCTAATGACTATGAGAAATGATATCTCCTATTATTTTTTTACTGAATCACACCTATTTAACTATAGCTTAGCATGTTAACACAAATTCTCAAGAATGAAAAAATGCGACTTTGTGCTTGTTTGTGCCTAATTTTTTACACTATAGTTATGTAGTTTTTCATTTTATAAATAATTATTGCAAAATAATTCATTTTTTAAAAGCCCTGGGTGAAAGGTCAACAACAAAGCAGAAAAGATATTTACTTAGTTAAAAGGCTTGAACATTTGGGTTTTTGGTTTAAACAAACAGAAATTTCTTTAGAGAGAGAGAGAGAGAGAGAGTAATCAAAAGGCCAATGTCCTGAATACAGTGTCCTAAAGTGTACAGTTTTACTGAAAAAAAACAAAAAATAAATATTTTAGCAACGTGGTGTGTGACAATTGAAGTTAATGGTGATAAAACATCAACTGAGGTGGTTATTCTATTGTCTTTATTAGTCATGGTCGTAGCCAATTAGCCAATTAGTATTTCATTCCACCTCCTAATTGGCTAAGACGCTGTGTGTGTTCCATGTGTAATGCGGAACATAAGAAATTCTCCGAGATTTGGCAAAAAATAGGTTACAATCTTGATAGGTTGGATTAGGACAAACTTGGAATCGACACTGAATATTAAGCAGTGTAATTCTTTTATAGAAGTATTAACGAGAATCAATGAGCAAGGCCACAAGAGATCTGATTGTTCCAAAATCCCAAGTTTGGAAGCACTTAAGTGTAAACAATTCTTTGAAAAATGTTCACTATAACCTTCCAACCCATTTTGACTAGTAATGTCCAAATATTATGATAATCCTTTGAATTGATGGCTTAATTTAATGCAAATTAAACACAAAACAAAAATATTGACCGACTTTTACAATTTACTGCAAATTATATTTAATTATGCTAATAAAGTGATGTGAATGCTTGTTGTAGTGATGATGGTTCTGTGATCACTGATGGCATATTTCATGATTTGCTAAAAATATACATTATATACAAATTTTCCTTCGTTACAGTGCTATTTCAGTTAGTGCTTGTTGGAGAGTGAATTCAAACAAATTCGTTTATATTCTGCCTAGACTTTGGGCATTGGTTCCAATTGGACACTACTACTGCTGTCCACCTTTGACAGTGTGCACGAATTCACAAGTGCGACAGCGTGGTGCCACTCATTTGCACTCGATTGTCCCTCGGCACGCAACTAGCCACTAGTTCCATTCTCTCTCACTCTATTCTCAGTGGTATGGACCGTATTGAAACAGTGCAAGTGACTCTCTACTATAAGGCAGATATACATAATCATAATCATCATCATCATTGGGACAAAACAACACCATGACTATGTAGAGGCATCTCTTTTGGCAAATTGGCTTATTGCATTTATTTATATACGCATAAAGAGTCTCCGAGAAGTCAGATATTGTTAATCTGTCCACCAGAGTGTGCTTTTTAAGTACCCTAAATTTGGATTCTAAAGATTCGAATAACCTAGAAATAATATCTAAAAATGTCCCGAAAAAGAAACAAGACTCCATTTATTTTCTTGAAATCAAAGATAAGAGAATAGTTGTAAATAGTCTCTTGTAATAGGTAAAAAAAATTCCCATGGAATATGAGTCTACAATTTCACATATACAATTTGCATATAAGCCGAAAATTTTAGAAATGTGCAATAAACCAATCATGTTTTGCACAAAATGATAACTCACTAGGTTGCGTCAAATTAAGAATTTTTGTTGAAATTCGATATTTTCTCTTATCTAAAAAATCAAGTAGAAAGCTTTTTGACAAGAGATAGTATTTCGTGAGTTGCTTAAAAATTAGCTATTTTTAGTCAATTCCCATAGACCATAACGCGTAGATTAAAAAATCCCAGACTTTACCAAAAAAATTTTAACTTATACTTAATTTTTCTAGGTAGTAGCAAATATATAACGCACCTTGTAACTCACCTTTCGTTGCAACCAGTTCAAACAAGTAATTTCATTTTTCTCCCTAACTCAGTGTCCACAATTTTAATTGAAACAAACCTAATTGGATTTGACTGATGGCACTCAACAAAAAAAGTACAAGTAAAAGTTCACACTAAAAAGTGTAACAAAAATCTATTTCTATCTATCTATTTTCTCCGCTTGATTGGTTTAATTTACTTAGCTTCAAAACTTCAAAATAGTATAGTCCAAAATTGAGTAAATCCTCTTAAATTAGCAGTAATAATACACACAAGAACAATAAATTACACCAAGTTGTTCGAAACAAGCCAGTTCTTCTATGAAAAAATTAATACAAAAAATGAGACGCACAGTCATGTATGAATGTTGAATTTTAACTTAAATTTAAGCATTCCCTAATAATAGAATGCATAGTCTAATAATTATAATTAAACTAATAACATGGGAAAACTGTTTACAAAAATAGTTCGGATTTTGATATTCAATCAATTGCTTTGACACTTGATTGCAATGAAACTTTTCAAGCAGGTGTCTGCTAGTTGAGACTAATTGAACTACAGCTCTAATGTCACATGGCCTTTAAAGAGTGGAATAACGAATGGAATCGATTCAAGTTGCAATAGCGAATCACTGATTGGTCAACTAGAGAATGATCGATTGGCTATATGATGACGATAGTCACTTGTTTGCGTGTGCGAGGTTAATGAGAATCGATGGCCAATAGAAACCAACTACAATCGATAGGACCAATTCTAATCATCTCATTTTCGTTACAAATACAGCTTATGCGTACAGGGTGTGCGACCAAAATGCAACTTGGCTTGATAATTGGACCAATTACACCGAGTGCCTCCAAATTCTTGCTAATGTAAGTCGTTGATTTTATGATAAAAACTTACAAGTTTATTAAACTCGTATATAGAATGAGTCAGAAATGAGTAACGGGCATCAAAATCAAACCATACGTCGATTGGTTCTACTGATTATGTTCTTCTGTTCAATCATCTCTATTATCCTTCTGCTAGTCACCCTGTTTATCTTCACCTATTTCAAGTGAGTATCTACTCAATGAATAACAAAACCCAAAAACTGGTGTGAAAAATAGATATTTTTCCATAGTATAAAGTACCCCGTGGGCGTGGCTTCTAATTAGCCAAGCAGGGTGTGGTTCTCAATGATCATCTATGCTGACTAACAATTGTTGATCATATTTTTTAGATCTTTGACGTGTTGTCGTCTTCGAGTGCATCGAAACCTAGTCCTTGCACTTCTAATTCATTCAGTGCTCTTACTCACCATGGCTGGCCCTCATGTTTTTGGTCTCGCATGGTCTTCCTATTGGGAAATTGTAAGACACTGCAACATGCAACTCGTTAAATCTTTCTAACATAACCCATTTAACCTAACCAGGAGTGGCTGTGCAAACTCATTCTTACTCTCAAACTCTACTCAACCCTTGCCTCCATCAACTGGATGTTTATTGAGGGTCTACTCTTGCACAGTCGCATTACAGTCTCTGTTTTTCGGAAAGACGCCCCCTTCAAGCTCTACCACTTCCTAGGATGGGGTAAGGAATAAATGAGTAATCTACTTTCTATTGGAAAAATTGAAAAAGTCTCGTCACGAGTACAATGCAAAGAATATCTCTATGCAACATCAAAGTCTTTTATGTCAAGAGTTTTGAAAAAACACACAAAACGTCTCTAGACGGAAGTGATGGCCCGGAAACGTGACACCCATTACTCTTGCTTGCTAGGCAGTTTGATTCGATTAGATGAGATTAACCAAAAACCTAGCTGTAAGTCGTTTCCTTTGTCTCCTATTGCTTTACTCAGCGATAACTCAAACACTTTGCGATTTGTAAGAAATCACGAGCGACTTGGACTGATGAAACGAGATACAATGTAAATGATGATGACACCCCGATATAGCATTCTACAAGCGAGGGCATTATTTACATCTCTCACAAGGAGATGTGAATTGATATTGTTCACAAACAAGATAGTGCATATTGTCTTCTGTGTCAAGTTGTCCAGTCAACTGGTCAACTCGTCAAGACTCAATTCTCATTGAATTAACAGACAAAGAAAAGTTTTGTAATACAATTCATTGAGTAAAGAGATATCATTTTAAATAAACAAGATTCATAAATCATTCAACAAAATCAATGAAATTTTTAAAGTTGACATAAAAGAATTGCATGAACATTCACATCAATAGATACTAATATGGACATGGGCTTTCAAACTTGAATTTAATTAAACACTTATATTTTTTAATTTTTTTAGGTTTTCCATTCTTGTTGGTGCTTGCTTGGGCACTACAAATGTCCCTTACACTAGGATCTGTTTGTTGGACTGGCTACGCCGAATCAATCTACATTTGGATCATCGTGGGTCCCATGGTTCTTGCCTTACTTGTAAGCCGCAGAGTAAATAAATAGAACTAAAATTGATCATGACCATTCATGAGAATCTCTTTAAATCCATAAGACTGTGAAGACTCAGAAGTCCATAAGTAAACAATGGAAAAATTTATAAATTAACTTTCGTAAGAGAAAGGCAATAGTGAGGAGAAACTTCTAATCTGAAGATATGCGTTTTATGTTAATCTCTCTTGGGTAAAAATTTCAATTATTTATTTTGGTGGGCAGTGTGGTAACATAGACAGAATTTAATAAAATTATCCATTATTTTTAATATTTAATCTAGACATATATTTGATTTTTAGGTCAACTGTATTTTTTTAGTCAACATCATTCGTGTTCTCTTGACAAAACTCAGATTGACCGTGACATTCGAAATAAATCAGATTCGGTAAATTCAAATTGTTGAATGATTATATTGTTGAATTGGTTGACTAACACCACTGTCATCGCCACAGAAAAGCAATCAAAGCCACGGCATTGCTCTTCCCTTTGTTAGGTAAGCAATTATTCTCCAATTTCATATTATCATTTAAAAGAGTCATGTGATAGATGCAAAAATAAATAGAAATAATTGTGTGCTTTCCGGTAATTCATCATCGTCAGCAACAAAAAACAATTAATCAATTAATAATTTTTGTCAACAAAAAATATAATTATCATCTAGAATAATTAATTCATAAAGAAAAGGTTAGCAAATTATTTAGGAAAAGAGCATGCTTTAGCACAAAATTGTCGTTTTGTAATAACAGATTAAATTATTTAATGAATGATGTAATCAAGTGGACTGGTGTTGAGTGGTTTAAGAACGGTCGCGCTACAATGTTAATATTTAAATTAAATGAAGATTTACTATACGGATTGCATCTCACACAGGTATATCACATCTCTTGTTCTGCATCAACCCGGATGACGATGGACAACTGGAGGACGCATACCTACTGTTCAATGCATTTTTGCAGTCATCACAGGTGCGTTTGAAAACCCCCTCTAACTCGAGCACTTGGTTAACTATAGTAATATATTTTACTCGATAGGGTATCTTTGTATCGGTGCTCTACTGTTTCATGGACAGTGAAGTCCAACAAGTACTGCGCAACGCATGCCAAAGAACCTCGCTCAAGCACCGCGCCTTTCGGTGGTCGCGAAACACCACTGCCTTTCGAAATCGTTCTTACCTAGCCTCTCAAACATCGATCACCTATGCAGTGCCTAGTCCTCCCCTTCCCAAGCACCACCAGATCAATCGACACTTGACTGAGGATGAGTTACACTCCATCTTCAAAGAAATCCGCAAAGATAGCATAAGTCGGCCAAAAAAGTCCAATTCAGGTAAAGTTTATCTCAATTGTTACAATATAAATGATGACCCAAGACTTCTAGTAGTTCCCCGAGGCAGATTGGAGGACTGTCGAACGGAGACTGGTAGTTGGAACCAGAACAAACTTTGCATTGTCTACTCTTCAACCGGCGAGATGGTTCGCTTCAAGCCGCTCAACGATGGAAAAAATTCTCGCAAAAATTCCCCACCAAAATAATCCAATATTTCTTTGTAAATACCCTGAACTTCCTGATCTCCCTCTTGTTATTGCTTCCATATTTTACTAGCTATCATTTTCCGTATTCCTTTTTGAAGAAATACAATTACACATCTGTACAATCATCTCTTCAGCCTTAAATTTTTAAAAAATAAATTTTATAAATATAAAGTTATATTTAAATCATAAATAAATTTAAATCTAATTAAAAACTTGTTTTCAGTGTATTGTTTTAAAACTATATTCTTAAATATTTTTTTGTGCAAACATTTTTATTTAATACTATGTGATACATAGACTCGAAACAGATAACACCAACAATACACCTACTCACTCTTATAAGAAATTTCCAATCCACACTATTCAACAATGCATATATTTTCTCTCTCTCTCTCTTTCTCTCTCACTTACTCATTCTCAACCTCACTAATCTACCTAATCAACCTCACTACTCACTCTCCGAGAGAGTAAGTGTAGAGTGACGCAACAAGTTCTCAGTTAGCCGACAATACACTTACTCACCCTTTCGTATGCTCACTCACTTAATAACTTGATGACTCTTTCTATCCATTTATTCTGGTGGATTCAAATTACACCTCTGACACCAGTAACAAAAAGAAAGGCGTAGCAAGTAATAAAATAAAATGATGTGTGTGTTAATAAGAGAGTCTCAATTGCTCAATCAACATTTGTAATGAAATAATGCATTGAGGTTGTCCGGCAATTGTAAAAAAATCATAGCAAAATGAGGAACAAGACTAGAAAGTAATGATAAAACCAAATCTGTAGCATTATTAAAACTTATGCTTAAATTAAAATTTTTTCTTGATATAAAAAAGCCAAACAACATAATTACACAAGATTACATCAAGTAACATAATTATAGATACATCTTCTGTGGACGCCCCCTAAAGACGCGCCAGTTTTGCGTGGGGAGCTCTCACGTGACAAACATGCAGACCATGATTGGCTACACAGCGTGAATCTACTCGCCTTGTGCAAGTGCTCACTTCTCAATCTCTCGATTTGTTACTTTTGGATTCAACCATCATGGTTCCTTATCAACCCACATTGCATCATCGTCTGTTTGAGGCTTTCAAGAGGGCGTATCCTTACAGAGGTTATTTTTTAAAACTTAAACCTAAAGTTTACACCTAAAATTATTTTTATTTGTAGCTCCCAAAGACATGCAGTGTAAAGCCACCGAGTACTGGAATGAGATTAAGACTAAAGACAATTACATTTTGTTGTTCAATCAAAAGATTGAAGAGTTGAGTAACATTAAGAAGCAAAGTATTCTTTCTTATTTCAAAAAATCACAAACCAAGTCACAAGAATCGACAGAGTCAGGTGTACATAAAGTAAAAACTCAAGTGATCGATTGTGGTCAGCCTATTACCAAGAGCGAGTTGAGCAACTTAAAAGAATCAGATGATTCAACTTATCAATCAAGGATTAAAACTTCACAGGAAAAATATAATGACCAGAGTATCAAGAATCAATTTACCGATCCTTGTCAACCTTCTACCTCCGAGAGCAAGTTAAGTAACTTAAAAGAATCAGATGATTCAACTTATCAATCAAGGATTAAACCTTCCCAGGAAAAATATAATGATCAGAGTGTAAAGAATCAATTGACCGATCCTTGTCAACCTTCTACCTCCAAGAGCGAGTTGAGTAGCTGGACAGAATCGAGTAATGATTCCACTACTCAATCAAAACCCAAACCTGCTCAGGAAAAGTGTAATGCTGCGATTTTGTGGTTTACCTCTGAAATAGAAAAGCTTGAGAAAAAAATAAACAACGGAGTTGGTGATACGAATGATAGTTTTCAGCTGAAATCAATGAAAACCAAGTTGAAAGTTGAAAAGCGAAAATTGAAACGTTTGCAAGATGGGATGCGGTACTCGCAAAAGTCACGTCTGAAAGTTAGGCATAAGCTTCTGACACTCCGAGTACAATATCCCGAGATATTATCTTCTGTCCACTTACGACCAGGTCGTCCATCTTTGGAGAGCAAGTATCCTAATTTGTTGGAAGCTATCACCAACATCGTCCGACGTAACTTGTCTGTGGAAGAGAAAAAGGAAACCGCGCACCTGGAGACATCTATGACTCTGGACGAATTACACAACGAGTTGAAGAATAGTGGGTATCATCTTTCAAGGACTGCTTTATACCATCGATTACTTCCGAAGGAAGCCAATTCGACCAAAGGGAATGTGACAGGAGTTCTGGTCAAATTAACAACGACCAAAAAAAGAAGCACTTGATAAAACTTGTTTCAATAACACTTCGTATGTAGTTTGTTAATTGTCAATGCTATTCGCGAGATGGCGAGACTGTCGTTCATAACTTCAGGCCTGTTAACGAGGGTCCGGGTGAAAATTGTTTTAAAGCACAGTTAAAGTTAATTAGATTCTCCAATTTGCCGCTAGGTGGCGACCAGTCTATGCAAGTTAACAATTGAACTGGGTAAAATTTTCACCCGGACCCCCGTTAACAGCTCTGCATAACTTATGACTTTAGTAGTGTTTTTCGGGTTCATTTTCCCATTATTTTCTTCCATAGACTGTGGCGTTATCTAGCGGTAAACGGGCAACTGTCTTACCTTCCACAGTGCTTTGGAAAAATTAACGTGTACTCCAGAAAAATACCACTGCATGACTTACCAAACCGAAGTCGACCATCGATTGAATTATATCATATCTACTATTTTGGTTAGATTTTTGTATATATAAAAGAATAATTGCTTTGTTTAATAAAATACAAATTGACAATATAGCATAACATGAAAATATTACATAGTTGGAGATGAGGTGATGAGTTAAATAAAAATAAAAACCGAAAAATTAAGTTTTGTTTAAGAGATTTGGGAAAGTGGGACAGATTGGGTTTAAAGTAGCATTCCTGCGACACAGGCTGTCATGAAGCAAGCGATCGATCCGGTAAGCATGGCTCGAAAGGCTAGTTCGGCCAGATCTGACTTGCGGCTTGGAGCCAATGTGCTCAGTGTGCCTACTTGGATGCCTATTGAACTTAGGTTGGCAAAGCCACACAGTGCATAAGTGGCGATTGTTTGTGAGCGTTGCTGTGTTGAGCAAACAAAGCTAACTTAGTTTGGTAAATCAACATAACCGATGCCTTACCGAGAGAGCATTTTTTGCAATGAGTGTCGCCAACTCCTGGTAAGCAACAAACTCGTTGATCACCATCTTCATACCAATCAAACCAGCCACTTGTTCTGCTTCTGTCCATTCCACGCCCAGCATCATCGCAATTGGAATAAAGGCTTTCGAGAGTATCCACTTTATATCGGTGAGACATGGAAACAATTGAATTCATAATTAGATGGGTACATTCAACCAGAAAAATCTATTGAATCACGTAGATTTCATACAATTTGCTGATCAAAGCTATTTTTAAAATTAAAAATTGTACTAAAAATACTTTATTTTTTAAAATTTAAAAGCAAAATAAAACATTTTCTTACCTTGCAGCTTAAATCTGGGAGATCAAACATGGCGCCAAACCATCCAACAATGGCGTCGAGAAAAGCCAAAAAGGCTATAAAAGCGATCAGATTGGCGAGGATGCTGGCAATGAGACCCACTGCTGATGTGGCACCATTGGAACCTGCCTCAATGGCATTCCGCTCACTACTCTTTTCTAGTTGAATATCGGAGACAGAAGTTTGTGTTTTTTCCGTTTCCGGGTAGAAGAGCTTGGAGAGAGCTAGAGCAGAGGGTGCCGCCATCACGCTTGCCGACAACAGATGTGAGGCTGAGATCTATGATTCGAGTATTATTTACCTTAGGAGAGGGTGTGAAGAAAGTGTTTACCCCAAAGCTGATGTAGGCAGCCATAACTGAGCCAGCGATGGTCGCAAAGCCTCCAGTCATCACAGCATGCAGTTCTGACTTGGTCATTTGGCCCAAGAAAGGCTTGATCAGTAGTGGACTTTCGCTCTATTCAAAATCCTCAATCATCAAATGATTCACTGCAGTAACTTTTCGATAACCAACCATTCCAAGAAAAATGTTTCCAGAAGCAGAGATAGATTCACAGGCAGTTGTCCCGATAGTCGCCTGTAGCAGCCAACCAAAATTCTTTACAACAGATTGCATGATTCCATAAAAGTATAAAATTGATACGAAAAAGGAGAAGAAGATAATCACTGGCATTCCCTAGAAGAATTTAATTCAATTGAAGATAGACTCTCAAACAACTTGATAGTACAACATAAAGCAAACAAAGGTAAGTAGACATGGACGACAAATAAAGCAATTAAAGTACCGTGAGGGCAAAGATGGAGTTCTGTAATTGCAGAGGCAATTCCGGTAAATCTAGAGTCTTATTAACATCTTCAATTATCACAGGATAACTGCCTGGCACCGTCCCGACAAGATTTCTTGTCGCAAGATAACCAAACACCATTTCAGTTCCAGCTTTCGTAAAGTCAAGAAAGGTAGAAATTTTTTCGCCGACACATCCAAAGATTGCTTTTCCAAGCTTGGTACGAAGAACCACGATTCCAAAGACAAGTTGAATGGAAAACCCCCACAGTAATTGAATCCAGTTGATCTGTTTTCGATGTTTCTAAAAGTTGCAAACTATTAGTATTCTAGAGTTACATTACTATGTGACTATATTTGCACTTTCTTACCGAACAAATTACTCCAATTACAATAAAACCAATATATCCAAAGAAAGAAGCTAATCGTGAACCAAGCTGATCCGGGTTCTCCAAAGCTTTCATGACAATCACAGCGAGAATTCCGCACCAGACCAAAATCCAAGCAAAACATCGCAATATTATCTGATTGATTCGATTCTGGAAGAACGAGCTAAAACAGTAATCGCCTGCTTTGATACGTTTGTGGAGTCTCGCCAGGCACACTGGCTTGAACAAGTAGTGGTAAATCCAGAATATGTACGTTATTATTGTCAGCAAGACCAACAGTCGAACGCCTTCACAATAAGAAGTGCTCTAGAGATTAAAAACGGAAAATAATTGATAAGTTCAAGTGATTAATGAAATAAATTAATTATGTTTAACTAAAACAAAACAAAGTTGCATACCTTGTGCCATGACAAATAGCAGGCATATCCAAGTAAACATTTGTAGATACATAAGTAGATTACATAGAAACAAATTGGATACCGTTTGTAAGTATGAACAACCTTATTCCAACATCCTTCTGGTGGTTTGGACTGTACTTCCGGTGAAGATGGGTGGTTGACATTATTTGGGATGACCAAGGTCAACTCGGTAGTTTCGTGTGGCATCGTTGAGTTTCCACCAAGTTTGACTATAAATTTAGTAAACACTTGAAACATTAGAAGGAGGAGTGAGTGTCATTAGCAGTGGCTAGGAAATGAAGCCATCTCCAATGATGCCATTCACGAGATCGAACCGTGAGAGAGAACACTCTCGAGTGTCTTTATGTTTATAAACACAGACATCGAAATGCAGAAGACAGAAACAGAGACAACACTATACTTCCCCAGGAGATCCGCATCCACTGATAACCAAAGCACATCATGAGACAGCTTTTGGATAAGGCACATCACATAAAACAAACCAACTAAACGGACAGAGACATGAAGCCTTGCTTTTAGCGCCAGTTTGTTCTTACACATACATTTAATTGAAAAGTTGTTGAGATAACACAAGAAAGAAGAACAAAGGGCAGATGTAGAAAAAAATAAAGTCTCTCGAAACCGAAGCTAATCTAAACAAAGTTTAAACTACAAAACAAGGTCAGATACCTTTCGAAACTAGTGGAAATTCCTTGACAAGGCAAACTTTTCTCCAAATCTCTAAATCACATGTTTTCATGTAAACAACATTATCATTTTAATTAATTGGTAGATCTAGTTATCAAAAAAAAGAAAAACAGAATTTTTTATACAAATACCTTTTGTCGCATTTAATGTACTTTTTACAATTCATATTATAATCTTTGTCTAGTTAGTTTTTAAAGTTTTTCAGTTTACTTTAAAAAATATTTAGTATATTTTTATTTTCGATAGATTCTTTCAGATATCTTTAGAGTTTATCTATCGAATTTTTTTCGTCTTCACATGACTTGAACATCAGTTTGTCTCGTTGCCAAACGCGACAGGTTTGATGAAGTAAAGAAGGAGGGAAATTCAGTCAAGGATGGTTTTATCTCATCAGGAGATGTCTGTCAGTGGCAAGGGGTGGCCAGGAGGCGAACCAGATCCAAAGTCAGTTCTCATGAAATCACCTATAAATAGCTTTGTGATTTTGTCTATTTACTTGCAGCTAGACTTAGACACTTTACTACTTTACTAGGTTCAATCTAATTTTGAATTGTGAATTAAGATATGTCTCTAAACTTAATCAGCATTTTTGTTCGGGAACTTTCTCTTACACTGGTTTGTGTTGCGGCCACTTTCAAGACCAGTTACACAAATCAGTGTATGAGAAAGTTCCCGAACAAAAATGCTGGTTAAGTTTAGAGTCATAATTAAGATAACCTGAGACACTGTTATGGCCTTTAATTTATTCACTTTTTCTGTTTTCTCATTTTTATCCCTAATGTTTTACGTTTTTAAAAACTTTTTAAATATTGGCTAACAAGGCAATAAATTTGCATTGGCATCAGTGGTTAATCAATCGGCAAATCGATAAAAGCAATATGCATAAACTCACATTACTCGATACTGTGCCTCTCTCTCTCTCTCTCTCTCTTTCACTCGTGATAGAATCCTTTTCCTAGTTTCTCATGTGATGCAGCAATAGCGACACCATTTTGAAATAACCTTGAAAATGATTTTAAGATTTGGCGCATTCTCATTTAGTGCATGTGTTCTTATTGTAGAGGCACACATGGGAAAGTAGTCTAAAATGAGCCCATATTTAGAGAAGATGTCTGAAACGCACACCATCTTTGATATCACAAAATGTACTTGCTTCTGCTTAATCGGTTGCAATCCGAACTGCATCGTTTTGATTTCGCCATCTGACACTTGTCATTATCTTCTCATCACAAATCGCAAAACTCTAGAAAATCTCGTCTATCAAATAAAAGTATTTTTACAAGAAAAACTGCAATACTACTCGTTCTCTTTATAATGTCAAAATGTCCTTTAAAACTGACCATTATCATTGAGTTAGGAACGAGTGCAAAAAGTAAGCAAAACTTTTCGATTATCCAAAGCTTTCCATTTGGGTGGAAAGTTGGTAAAGTTGAGTGGTAGTGTTGAGCAGATTGAATATAAATTGCTCTATCAATCGGTGAATTGGTTTTTCTTTCAAAAAAATTGTTTCGAGAAAAAATGTCATATTTGCATTCGACTAAAAAACTTTTCTCATCCACTTGATTATGCATGCGCGAATTCTATTTGAAATTGTATTTTAATTTTAAATATAAAACTCAAGTTTGATTTGGAAACAACACAATGTGTAATTCTGAAAATAAAAAAATTTCCATTTTATAATGAGAAAAGAAACAATTTCGGAAAAATTTTGTTTTAATAAATATAATCAATTATAGAATACATTGTTTAATATATTACTTGGAATATTTGTTTCAAAGCTTATTAAAATATAAATTATTGGTTTAGCACATTTTAAAAAAGTATATTAAATCAAAAAATTATCATAACTGTTAGAATGAAAACGCGTTGACTTTGTTGCAATTTGTTTTTGCTTGTTTATATCTTAGAACTTAGTCACTTACAAAGAAAAAGAAAGAGGTATAAGTGTGTGTATTTGTAAGAGAAAATTCCCATGTGACTCTCTTTACGGAAGGTCAGATTTCTCTTTCCCTTACAATGTAAGGCTTACATTCATCCACTCTTTGATTGTTGTAACTGCTAATTGAAGGGTTTCGAACGTACGCACAAACCCATATGCCAAACTAGAAAAAGTGGAGAGAATTGGGCAATCGTTTCCTGCATTGAGTCTTTCATGGTAACGCATAAGGACTAATCATATGTTTCGTTCTGTGCCTCTGTTGATGACGAGATATTCGATACTCGGAGCAATATAGTCCACTTTTCTTTTAGATTGAAAACTACCTCAATTTACAACAAAATACAAAACAAGTTGTTGATGCGTAGAAGTCTTCTCAAATTGATCAGATTCTATCAGTCTGATTCTGCATTATTGAGTACAGTGTCTTTCAGCACACTGTGTCTCATGTCTATCAAAACTTATTAGGTTAAGATTTGCAAACGATAATGATGGAAATGTTTTGTCTTGGACACAATCGTTAGTTTACTTGGTCATCTCTTCTTTATTAATAATTAGTTTGTCTCTCGAAATCACCTTATCTTTCACTTACAGTTTTATCATCTTCGACACACATGGGCGTGTATGTCATACTCGACATTTTCCCAGCAAAACATAATCCTCCTTTTATTTCGTTCTCTCTCTCTCTCTCTCTCTCTCTCTTTCTTCACCTACTTTGGTGTGTCGACTAAGGATTACACTTGCCTTTGTGTACTAAGTTGACAAGCATCAAGTGACATTTTTCCATATTAAAGGAAGTGCTTTGATGTAAGCCGTACTGATTCAACGTGGGTGGTCTATTCTTTCAATTTGAACCAAATCATAACACATCATTAAACACAATATTCCATAAACTTGTATTAAAACTTGCATTTTACAAATTTTCTAAGATCAATGGCTTTTAACATGGAATATTCTGCAATTTATTTAATTTAATAATTCTTTAAAGAATTCTTAGTATTGAATTTGCATAATTGAACATATTAAACTTATTAAGCGTGGTTAAATTAATTTAAAAATAAATTTCTACTTAATTTTGTATAAATTATAACTTGTCTTTGACTATAATTCTTATAAGATAGCGTAATCAAAGTTTACTATAATATATGTCTATTATATATTAGCTAATATAGTAGATAATCTTCATTAGTACTTGCTAAGCTGTCGTTTTTGGAACACTTTCAAATGTAATAAAATATTGCTTAGAAATTAATGTATTTTAATATCATGTCAATTATTTTATAAATAAATATATAATTATTGAAAACCCTGAATTGCCACTGGTTATCTTTACTTCTATCTCTCACACATTCTCACTCCCTCTCAACTGTTTAGTTTTCTCTCCAATAACCCTAAGCCTTTTCTGTAAGGTTCTTTCTTTCTTCTCATATATTCTTAGACGTGAGACGTCATCATGTCGTTTCGTTTTAGTTTTGCTCTCTCTCTCTCTCTCTCTCTCTCTCTCTTTCTCACCGAACCCGCGTTTTATGCGGATTAAGTCGTGTTCTCTCTCTCTCTCTGTGT
>WURS02462626.1:0-13495 GCA_011762765.2 Rhinocypha anisoptera | reverse complement strand
GGCAGTCGTCCAATGAGATTTGGACTGTTCCGACTTGCCCGCAAGGTCCGGTAGCGACGTGTGGAGAACGCTCTCTCGTGTTCCGGCTGCGATCGAGTACAGACATTTGTAGGGACAAGGCTCACGATGACTTGGTTTTTGTGTTGCACGTGGGTGCTGCGGGCTAGAGTCTGACTAGCATGTTCAGGGGTAGCCACCCCAGAAATTGCTGTTGTCTTAAATGTTGCTATTTTGTTGCGGTATGGTTGTTTTTGTATAAAACTGGTTTTTCACCTAATGCCGAATTTTCTCTTTTTTTCCCGAGAAGGTGTAACCGGAAAGGAATTTTGATCTCTTCTCCTCCCGGTACGTTTCATGTTCACCATGCAGTATCTGTGTTAATCTAATTCCATGTCTCAAGCCTACACAGTGCATTATTTGCATCCAGATTTTCATTAAGAATACACTCCAAGGGAAATAAATAACTTACTGATTGGAAAACCACTCATTTTTCATCTCTTGTACACGAACGATAAACATTGACTTGGTGAGGTCCTTCTCCATTTCCTTCCGACTCTGTCGACCCTCTAGCACAGCACTTCCCTGTGGACGTCGATGACTCCAACCACCACCATACACAGAGCCTAGGAAGGAAAGCCAATTGTATACATCCGTAGAAAACCTATCACACTATTAAATATTTATGAAGTTCATACAGATTTACGATATTTGTAGTCTTTACTATAAAAGAATGTCAACTATTTTATGATATTTGAAAATTTTAAGCAGGCTTTAAAAGAAGTGGACATTTTAATGTGCAACAATATCCTAAAACTTTCATAGTTTTTTTTTTAAGTGATTGGCCGTAAATAATGCAATTTAGCAATTAAGAGAATTCAATAATAAATTCTGATAAATATTATTATAAATGTTTTAAATCATCCACAATTTAGTATGTTACAATATAGTCATGATTGAGGGCTGAGAATAAAATTTGTTCTAATTTATTATTTTAATCTAAAATAAAGACAATTAATGAATTACCTCAATAGATATAAGATGTTTTAATGATAGTTATATAACTCTACTAATACACCAACCACCAGGAAAAATCAAGGAGGAAAATGTCTTTTACTGGTGGCACATTGGAAATTCAAAAATGTCATCAGTAGCAATGTAGCATGATAGCTATGCAGCATTTAGATATGTGGTGTTTTCATTGCATGTATGTTTATATGTTTTTCATTTTCAATGCATAGTAAAATATTCTTAAATAGGATAAAATTATTTTAATAAAAGTTTTCCCATACAAACAAAAGTCATTTTGGAAGATGCTGCTCTATCGTACATAAAAGATGTTACCGATAACAGAAAAATGTCTAATAATACCATTATTATGGGAACCACTAAGAACATTTTTAAACATTTTTAAACATTTTTCTGAATATTGTATTTTTGGTTGTCAGAAAATTTTATAGAAGACTATATCCTAACTATAATTAATCAAATAATTTGCATTACCTGCATATCCAGCTTCATTTCCAGGTGTCCAATCAACTAGTGGATCATAAACAAAAGCTTCCAAAAGGGTTAAAAGGGTTTCAGAACCATTTTGAAGAGTCTGCAGTACATGTTCACAGGCCAATCTGAAAGTTCCCTGCAATAAATTACAATATAATGTAAAGATTCAGAATAAGTACTTTGAATGAAAAAATGTGTAAAATTTGAAAACTAAATGTGGGGAGCTGGTACTAAAGTGGGGAGCTAAATACTATATTTGGAGTCCAGTACAATCCCAATAAAATTTAATTAAAAACGAATTTTAACAAAAACGTCAAATTCCTATCCCCAAGTGTTATTTTTTTCCCCTTGGAATCCTAATAAATTCCCCATCACCTTATTTCCATTTAATGTTTCTAGTTGCATCACCTATAACCCTTGACTTAAAATTAATATCTAGTGTAGTCAACTTTAATAAATACATATTACAAATATTAAAATGAAACTGATGTTTGAGAAAATTTCAAAGTTTTATTAGTTTCCTTGAGAATTTTTTATTAACAAGGAAGATAACTCTTTGTACAACTCTTAGCAATATCAATTTAAAATTTACCATACAATAAAAGTATTTATAATGGCAAAAACTTTCCTATATTGAAAAATAAAGTGCAATGTTGAAATATGGGACAATAATTAACTAGTACATATTTCTTATTGGCTAAAAACAAGTATTTTATATATAAATGTAGTTCATAGAACTATTTCTTGAAATTGTAGGTTTGTTAGTACCTAATAGAAATGATAACAAATAGATAACGGAGATGGAAATATTTTCAGCTATAGTAGAGAAACCTCAGACATAAAAGACATACACAAAATTTGGCAACCATGAGTTGGGATGAAAGAGAAAATTTAGTGCTTAAAATTGATTGCAGTGATAAGTTCCTATTGGCAGTGCTGGAGGACCTCAGATAGTGTGGGAAAATTGCAGGTGAAGATTATGATACCCTACTTAGTAATGGGAGATAAGGAAGACAGGAAGAGCAGAAGCTTTATTAACTCATGAGTAAGGAGATATATTTCACGATAAACATTTATGTTTGTCAAACACCATATAATTTAAAGGAAGTTAAAGTATTTAAAATAACTCATTTGTGGTCATTATAAATAATGTTACTCCTAATATAAATAAAATTACTCTGTGAACAATTTAACAAACCAAATACAATGATTTTCTTTGACAAAGGCAGATGCCATTTAATGGAATGTTAATCATACTGAAGAGTTTCACAGCACTAACTGCATGCACTGCATTCCATGAATTTCAATAAAAACTTTTGAAATGGTAGAATATTCTCTTTTACGAAGTCCCTGCAACACCTTACACAACGAAATTAAAATATAAAATAATTTTATTTAATTGCCAAACAGGTGAACAGAAAAAGATTTATTTAACTTCATCAAAATTTATTCTCCATCCAACTGCAAATAGTAAATATCAACTGGTTTGAATGCTGTATAATAATATATACATATATATTCCCCCCCTTCCTCCTTGCTAATTTTAGTCTGGAATCACCTTGATTTTCTTAAATCAAATATTATTTCATAATTTTATTATACTGTGATATAAAGTCTGATCAACATTTAAAATAACTTCAAAAATTTGATCTAACACAAATTCATTTCACAACCTCATAACAACTGATACCATTGGATGTCCTTCAAAGGTGTGGTGAGAGTGACAGTGAACAAATAGATTGGACCAATTTATTTCACTAGCACACAGTATACGCCACTGTGATTTCATCTATATATTTCATAATTAAGAATAGCAATATAACAGTTAAATGCGATGGACAATTCAAAATACTCATGGAAGAATATGAAAAAATGTAGAATAAAAGTATTTGAATTTAATGCATATTATAGCAATAATGATAGAGAAAATAACCTATTTGTAACAAATGACATGAAACTTCTTTCCGAGTTGATGTTATGATTGCTCTTTGTTTCTCAATGTAGCCACTAAATACATGTTTCTACAGCCAAACAAATCCTTCTTGGTTTCAGCTATAGAAGTAGGGTATGCTTATAATATTGAACTTTGACTATATAAGTTGCTACATCAACAACAGTTTTCTGATAGCTCTTGGAAATTAACATGATAATCTAATTTATCTTGCTGTCTACTAATGCCACTGTTTGGCCTTGCAATGATTATATTAATCATTTACATTTTAAAATATAACATCATATATACCAGCATAAGACTAGTGATTACTTTGCATGAATTATAATAAACATAAATCTCGTAAAGTGTCAACAAATGTAATGGAAATAGGAACTACATCCAAAAGCATGAGCTCATTGGATACAAAGGACAAACAATTAGCCACTCGCCTCACGGCAGCTTTTAGTTAATGAGAATGTGAAAGTCCAGAAAAGATTAAAGATAAGGTACGCACTTTATCTATGGGTCTGCCAGGGGAGAGATTGACAGGGTTGATCAAACAGAAGAGGCATGACCGACAAAGCAAATGCTATGTATATTTTGCAGGAAGATAAGGAAAATTGAGGAGCATCAAACATAGTTGGCAGGGTAAGGTAAAGTACCCAGAGCTGAGAAAATGAAGCAACTAGCAGGTGCAAACATCAATTTCAGATGATAGGAACCAGAGTCTAATTGATTCTTCTTTTTCTCACACAAAATTTTTATCACCCAGGGTAAAAACTACCATTCTCAAACTATTACTTATACAGAAGAAAAGAGAGGATGTGTGTCAATTTATGGAAAGTTTATATAACATGACCTAGCCTTTAAGAAATTATGTCATCTTTAGGTTATTAAGGAAAAACATAAAAACTTTTTCTAATTTTGAAATGCTTAACTCCAAATGAAACGATAAATTGTATCATACTTCCTGGAATAAATATAGTAATAGCAGTATAAGCCAGGACTATGGATTTTATACGATAATACATATACCTTTCTGATTTGGTGGTCTTATTCAAAATAATTTTTAAAAACCACATCTATATATAAATAACTATAACAGGTAATAATTTTCTACAATATGTTGAAATAACCGATCACTTGTGACTAACATATAACATGAAAGCACATATTGTAACTCAACATTGCATCCCATGAAAATAATTTTGTTCTCTAAAAAATGTATATCTAATTCATTGAATTCAGTAACTCACACACAAAAAATATATAAGGCTAATTTAATTCTTGGAAAATTGACTGAATTACATAGGCAAGAAATCAAAATTTTTATCTAAAAAATCATTGATTATTTTGTCATTAGAGCCGAAGTTATGGCAGCTTTAGATATGTTGATACACTAAGGGAAGAGGTCTCTCACATCAACCCACAAACATCTTCCCCCCACAGCACACTTCATTTATCAGTCAGAGGATGCTATCAGTGGCCGAGTTCCTATTGAGGTGATGCCCCTAACACTTCAGTTGATGAGAGTCATGGCAAATGTTTGACCCGCTGTTACAACATAGGATTAATAGCAACGCTCTGCAGGTACTTAAGTGACTGTTTAGTGTATATACAAGTGAAAGATCAATTAAATCAAGAACCATAGGTGAAATTATAAATTAAGTCAAATCCTCTCTACAGGTAAGTAAGGTTTCTAAGCTAAATTCATGTAGCTACACAGTATTAAGATAACCATCAGTTACAAAATAATAATAATTAAAACACAATGCAATAAAATTATAGAAAAGTGGTATTGATTTAGTCTCAATCACTTTCAAGGGGCATCATCAAAAGCAGATGTTTACTCATATTTGACACAAGCTAAGATCAAGTTAAGGTAGATCAATTTACTTTGAACCAGGGGGGGATGGGGAGAGGATATTTGATACCCTAATAAAATTTAAAGACAAATGTCTTAACAATATAGGAATATTATTATAATTAGTTTTTTCATTTAATTTATCATAAAAGTGAGAACAATTAAGTAACTATTTCAAATTTTATTAATCAAACAAAATTACTCTAGGATGTCCACAGCAACAATATACTATGCCTCCAGAAAAACATAATCATGAACAAAAATCATCAAAACATAACAGAAACCTCGTTACTGGATCAAAGCATATCACAGCAATCGCTAGTAATTGTGCCGGGACATGGCCCAGAAGCACTTCTATGGATAATAGTGGATGCATTCTTACTAGTTGCCATTGTAACTGGCAATAGTTTAAGCATAGCAATTATACTACGCACTAAAAGAAGAAGAAACAGGAATAAGAAATTGAAAGTTAAGGGGCAAAGACAGCAATCCAAATCAAAATGTTCCGGTCGGAAACAGCCTCAGGAGATGGGACTACATGGCAGTGAACATGAAAGTAAGACTTAACTTTATGAGATTACTATTTAAAAATATTTCAAGTAATTTAGCAGACTCGAATTTTTCAAATTATGTTTAAATCCTAGTTGAGGGGGATAATTCTTTTTTCATTGAACTTATCTCACTTAAACTTGCACGTCTTTAGTTTAATTTTCACAACCGTTTCACAACTTTTCTTGTGGATTCTCACTGCATATTAATTTTCTCTTATAATAATTGAACATAGCTGAGAATACCGCAAACTCATTAATATTATTTTTCTGAACAATAAATACGTAATACATATTAGCGAGAGAAATCCTCTGACCCATCCATCTAAATTTTAGGAAAAGGGCCAGAAGAGATGGCTAGAAATTGTCGTAGGCCACCTTCCAGATCATCCTGCTTTGTCCTGAGCCTTGCAATATCAGATTTACTGGTGGGATTGGCAATGCCATTTCACATGACCTTTTACATACAAGGAGCTGACAGAGAAGCCTCCATTCGTCAAGATGAAGGAATTACTCTGGGAGAAATTGAGTGGACATGCCTCCTTCGATTTGTTCTAATTGCACTGGCTTGTAGTGCATCTGCTTGCAACCTTATGGCCATTGCTGTGGATCGATATTTGGCTATTGTACACCCTCTTCATTATAATCGATACATGGTTAAGCGGTGAGTTATCAGATGAATTCTTAACTTCAATTATTTTTGGGTCCTCTCATTTAACATAAGAACTTCACTCATTTCACACCAAGTCATTTGAAACAGATTGAAAATTATCAAACAGGACATGCACTTGCAATGTTGAAACACAATTCTTAATATTTTTATGTCAGAAAAGATCTATATATATAGACTTTTATATGCAAATTCTTTAATCTATTTCTTAGATTATATATATATTCACTAGAATTCAATTAATATAGTTAGCCTTTTTTAAGCTTTATGTTAGGATTAAGAAATTTTTAGATGAAAAGATAAAAAATAAGAAGCATTCTAAACCATTTTTCTGCTTAAAAGATGATTACTAGCTGAAAAATTACTTGAGCAATGTTAAAATTAAAACTGTATATAAAATAATTAATTAACTATCCTTTGAGTAAGGACACATGGGCCATACATTGAAAGAGAATATTTTAACATAATGACAACATGATTATTTTAAAATAAGTTTGAATTCATTTATTACAAGAAATGAATATATTATATTGAAATTAATAAATTTTCCCATAGAGTGGCTGGAGCTATAATATTTTCATGTTGGGTGTCTGCTTTGATATTTGCTACTGTACCAGCATATTGGAACAGGTGGAAATCAGCACAATCATGTGAACTGGATGAAGTAAGTCTTTTTTCCAAATTTTAAATCATCAAAATCCTTAGCCAATGATAATGTCTACTTTTGATATTATGTGGAATGTCATCTAATCAACAAACCATAAGAATGTGTGGCGGAGCCCTTATGAGGGGGTGGGCAGTTCAGAAATTTCTACTATACGAGGGGAGTTCTAAAAGTTCTCTGCCTGACTCTTAGATGGTGTGAGAATGGCGAATATTCTGTATTAATTTTTTTGTTTGATTCATTACATGGAGTGCTGTAAAGTTTGAAAAGCATACATTCATTTGTTTTCTTCCTGTGTTGTTGTAAAGTGCTAAGGGTGTCAGTTGTGTACAAAATGGAGAAAATTGAATCACGAGCAGTAATAAAGTACTTCGTTTTGAAAGGTTTAACCAACGGACATCAAAAATGAGTTAGATTCTACATTGAAGGATTCACCTCCTTCGTTTTCAACAGTCACAAAATGGTCAGTGGAATTTAAACGTGTCCGTTCATCCATTGAAGATGATGAGCACTCAGGACATCCACCGACAAAATTGTGGCAAAAATTCACAATGTCATACTCAATGATCGCCGATTGAAGGTACGTGAGCTAGCCTACATTGCAAAGATCTCGACAGGCTGTGTGCACTACATTTTACATGAAGTTTTGGGTATGTCAAAGCTTTCTGCACAATGGGTGCTGCGATTGTGCGACTGCGATCAACCAAAAATGCATACGAATGAGCATTTCTAAAGAGTGTTTAGAGTTGTTTAAACGCAATCCCGGTGAGTTTCTTTGATGTTTCATAACAGTAGATGAAACATAGATTCATCATCATATGCCAGAGAGAAAGTAACAGTCCAAACAGTGGGTGGACCCAGGTGAAAGAGCACCAAAGAAAGCAAAACTGACTCCGTCTCCAGGGAAAGTCATGGCTACTATATTTTGGGATTCTCATGGAGTCGTACTCGTAGACTACCTCCAGAAGGGCAAAACTATCACTGGAGAGTACTACGCTTCACTTCTGGACCAACTAAAAGTTGCTATTCAGGTTAAACGCCCACATCTTGCAAAGAAGAAAGTTCTCTTTCATCACTATAATGCACCTTTACACACGTCTTGCATTGTTGCTGCAAAACTTCATGAACTTTGTTTCGAAGTGCTTCCGCATACACCATATTCACCTGATTTAGCACCCAGCGATTACTTCCTGTTCCCAAATATGAAAAAATGGCTTGCTGGACGAGAATATACATCAAATGATGAAGTTGAAGCTGAGACAGATGCTTATTTTGCAGGGTTGGACAAATAATTTTTTATTTAGGTTCTTAAAATGTTGGAAAGTCGTTGGACTAAGTGTATTAATTTGAAAGGAGACTATGTTGAAAAATAAATTTTCTTTTTTTTTTTTAAATCGTGTTTTTTATTTGTCAGGCCGAGAACTTTTAGAACTCCCCTCATAATGGGGAGAATAAGTGGGGTCAAAGTTTTAGTATGAAATATTCCAACATTTTGCCAATTTGTAATATTAGGTAAAATGCCATGTCAATCAGAAGAAGGTATCATGGTGGAAGGATTCCTTATTAACATGTTTTGCTTGGAAGAAATGTTAATGGGGAGGTTTCAGAGAACCAGTTAACTGACATTGACTGCATATATCTATTATATGAACTTAAACCAAACCCACAGAGCACCATTTACTCAAGCTATATTAGATTTGTTTATTTTACTCTCCAATGTCATCATTATCAGCGATTTAAGGTTGTAAGGAGTGTAGGTCTCCAAAGCTATCTAGTTATCTGAAATTGTTTTCTTCATAGGGTCTTGCAATGATATTTTTTCACTGGTTTTTCTTCATCTTTCCTTTCCATGGTTACCTTTATAAAATCTCATGGAATTTCTGACAGTCGAAAGAATAATTGGCCTACCTCAGTGACAGTGGGGTAATGTCCTCATCTGCCAACCTGGAGGTCACGGGTTTGAATTCTGACTAGGTGGAGTTTTCAATCTCCATCAAGGGCATGGGTGTGTGTGATTTGTCATTGTTATTAAGAATGTTATAGTGTCCACCATAAATGGCCACTTTATGCTGTGTATGTGGGCAATTGTAAAATAAAATATAAAAAATAAAATAATTTCTATTTTTCTATGATCTACACAAACTATTTTCAGACCATCAGTTTTCAAATATTTGTATTACATGATACCGCACAAATTATTTCATCAGTAATTCGTCTGCGACCATTAAAGCTCCTCAGGATGTGTCAAGTTATAAATAGTTTACATAATGTTCAAGTGTCCTCCCTAGGTTTATTCTTCAATGTTCAAATTACTTTTAAACTGGTCATTGAGGTAATTTTCATCAGTTTTTTTTTTAACTTTTAATTTACAGTAAAAAAGATGAAGACCTCACAATGGTGTTAAGGTTGGCTTGGATAGATATCTAAAGTTTTAGAAATTTACCTATATACTAATATGGTTTTCTAGTTACTCTTAAGGCTATATAATAGGATTTCCCACAGGTGAACCTGACTTCATATAAGCTTTCTAGTTGTTGTTCGATGATAATAAAAATATAAGCTTATCCAGAGAATAAATTCAATTAAATATTTTTCTATGCTTTCAGGTATGATTGGCTAGATTGATTCTTTGCGATGAGTCATGAGTATTTTTACCATTACTCCCAAACAGATTTTCACGCCACAATACATCACTTGCGTCATTCCACCTCTCTTCAGTGCGGTTGTGGTGGCCCTCACCATTCTCTACTGGCGAATCGGAAGAGAGGCTCGTTCCCAGCTGAGCAGGTTCCTGGGAGCGGATGGCAATGGACCCCCATGGAGAAGGTACCAAAGTGGAAAGACCTACTGCTCGTCCGTCTCATCAAACGAAAATCAATCTGATAACTGCAGAATCCTTAATTCACAATACATTCCTGCAGAAGATGATAACCATTGTGAATTAGGGAACCAAGCAACAACCAGCGAGATGACGACAAAACCAGACACGACAAAGAGAAACTCAGGAGGACTCACATCGACCACTACGGAGAGCAAATGCATGGAGTACGATGGTGGAGATCTTGATAGTTACAAGAATGCAACTAACTTTCACACCTTGTACAAAATAGAAGAGGAAAGTGATTATATAGAAAATGGAGAACTAGATTCCATTCTACAAAATGCCGCTGATCCGTGCAAAATATGCAGTCAGCCACAATATGAGCAACGAACAAGTCATACAGAACTGGATGGAGATAAGCCTCTGTTGAGGAATAGAGACGAATCTGATTTGGACCCAAAAACAAGTGATAATAGCAAAAAAATCACAAAGGGAATCTCTGATTATTCATCAAAGAACTTTGTGATGAATAAAATACCTACAGAAATTGTCTCTAGTCAGGTGGAGGCCAAGTTTAAAAAACCAAAGATGAAAGAAACTGAAATCACTACCATAACACCTGAAAATTATTTGGCGCTAAGCAGGTGCCCAAATAAAAGCATTGCCATGAGTATTGCAAACCTTAAGGGTTACTTTCACAATAGCCCTCCTCTCGGTAAGAATAATAACTGCAGCAGCCGTGATGCCATTGCATATGATTGTTACCAAAAGCTGTGGGAAATGAACAACAATCTGGCATTTGAAAATAAGGTTTCTCTCATGCCTGATATTCCAAAAATATATAATGAAGAGAACAAGAAAATAATCACTCAAACATTTCAATTCAATCGTGGTGATCAGTTAAACTGTCAAAACACAACTGTACAAGATTACAAGAGCACCTACGGCACTCTAGAATCTGCCCAGGAGAAGACATCCGTTATGACAAGGAATTGTTCCAACTTGAGTAAAACATCAGAAGAATTAATTTTGACCGTAAACAGCCTGGATTTTATTAATAATGTGGCTGCAAAGGAAAAGATGTTCACCGATGTTGGAAAAGAGAAGGAAAACAACTGCAGTGAAATGACACACAGCAGTCCCAGAAACGCTGACAAGAATGAACTTTTTGAGACGGACTTAAATCCAGGATCACAAATAAAATCAACCAACGAGATTACAGAAATGGAAAAAGAAGTAATTAGACATTATAATGATTCCAAATCCCTAGACAACACATCGAATGTAGAGGTCTCCAATCTTGGTGATGATTCAAGAGATGACACTGATAAGGAAAGAGCAGACGACAAGGAAAGGTCATCGTGGCAGAAAGACAAAAATGATCATCGCCAAGTGCTGAAAACAAGGTCGTCCTCATGCACTTCCCAAGATGACCCACGGAGCAATGCTTGGAATATTCGTTTCCCATCTCTGACCAGTGCTGGCACAACGGTACGACCCCTCTCCAAGAGCACAATAGTGGTCCTGCTGGTCCTCGGTTCGTTTGTGTTGCTCTGGCTGCCTTACATTGTTGTTTGCGCACTGCTGGTGAACGGTTGTCATCTTCCATACAACATTTACCGAGCAACCTTCTCCCTGGCAATGTCAAACTCGGGAGTGAACCCAATAATTTATGGCTGGAAGAACGCTGAGCTGAAGAGAGTATTCCTAAGGTTCATTTTGAAGAAATGGCACAAATGCTTCAGCAAATACAGGAAAGAAGAACCGACGTTACAAATAGCGGTGGAACTGTGAATTCAAAGGTGTTTCACCCGACAACCAATATTTTTAGAAGCACCAAGGTATACAACTTACTACTGGGTGATTTATGATAAATTTTACAGAATCAGCAATGCAAAAGTAAGGAAAATATTAAAGAAACATTGGAATGTCCCTTTCAGATTTGAATAGAATTATAAATTTGATAGGGATATTCTATTTGTGGGCTTGTGTACCTTAAATACAATGAAATTATGAATGATGGAAATTGTCTATTTGAATAGTTATGCCTGGAAGGATAAAATACTATGGTAAGGATGAACTAGTTTGTTCCTGATTTAGAATTCCAACTAGTTTATCATTGTTCTATGTAACTTTGATGTATTTATCTCTCATACAATGATAGAATGTTTAGTATTATGTGAACATATTATTATGAAAAAATAAATAAATAAAACTGACTAAATCTATGAGTTGTTTGTCTAAATGTCAGAATGTGGACATGAGATAATAGCAGTTATTAAAAGAAATTAAGTAGTGAGCAACACGAAAAGTAATTCCATATCTTGACCAAAGTATCACTCAAAGAGAGATCATATTCTCCCTCTCCACTAACTTTGTTTTTTTTAATTTCTATATTTGCAGTGTGACCTTTTTTCATTTGCTTCAAATAAATATATAAACAAGGTAGGAGTTTATATTATTGTTTTAAGTTGAAAGTTAGCAGTTTGTCAGGTGGTTAGTACTTTCACACTCATTAATAAAGATTATTTATCAAGAAAATTTGACAAAATAGCTTGAAAATAATTCTGAACAAAATGGTTGAATTGAAAAAAAGATGAGCATTAGTGAATCATTAATAGTGTCATCATTTCAAATGTTCACTTCATGTGGCATAGTTTGAACTGAAGCTCAAAGCATTTGGAAGTAAGACTAATTCATATGTTTGACAATCAACATCTAGCTGTCATGTCATGTTGCAACATTATGCCTAAAGTGTAAATTTAAAAAACTCATTTGTTTTTCAAACTTGCAACATATAATTCCTATTGAATGACAAAAGCCATTTTATTGGATTTCATTACAAGTGAATTCACTTAACCTATGGCACAAGTTGACCCTTTCGTGCTGAACGACTGATATATCGGGCATTCAGAATCATCCCCCCAGTATGTATGACCTTTTTTCTAGTAATTTTTCCTTTATTTTGTACCACAACCGTATGCAGGGGCTGTATACCAGTTTAGGGATCTGGCATGCAAGGGTTAATTCAATTTTATGTCATATTATTTTCAAATAATTCTTAATCAGCAGCTGTCAGCCAACAAATGCCCAAGGTGTTAGGAGATTGCTTCAAGCAGAAAGGGGATAAAACTGACAAACTCTGAGCTAAACAAATGGAACTATGCGATAGTAAAATTATGAAACCAAATGAGTACGTACTTCAATTCCTGTTACTCCAAGAGCTGCTTCAAGATTTGGGGTCATTCGGAAAGGAACTTTCTCAGGCACTCTTAATGTACGGCCTTTCTCAAAGCAAACATTGTAATCTATATGTACTACCTGAAATATGAAAATAAAAAAATACAAGACCAATTAAGTAATGAGAAATTTGAAAAAGAATAGAAATTTGCTTACATTTGAAATGAATGCAACAAGATAAACCCTGAAAAAGAATTGCTTTCTACTATAAAAAAAAACTTTTTAAAATAAAAAACTGATAAAACAACTATATTT
>WURS02462615.1:0-13495 GCA_011762765.2 Rhinocypha anisoptera | reverse complement strand
TCTCTCATAAAATCACCACAAAGTCTCTCGTAAAGTCTTCATTACAATGTAGATTCACGAGGCATGACAATGTAATGTGTGTTTGAATCCTGCGATTTATGCAACCCGAACACCAACTACGGCAAAATCTACTCGCTATAGCCATAGTGCAGGTATGAACACTCGTAATAACCGGCGGAACTCCGTTTTAACACATGGCCCAACCAAAGGAAAACGATCACTTGTTATAGCGATACTCTCGTTATAAGCCATACTCACTATAGCGGACTTCTACTGTACTTTTATATAACATTGAATGTAAAAATCTAAATGAATAAACAGCTAATTGCCTAACCATTCATCACCATGAGAGAAATAATGAACCATTGATCTTTCGGACTTCAAATATAAAAGAGAATGCATCTACTTAAAATTAATTGAAATGTACAATATTGCCTGAAAGTGGTTACATACACCAATCATCAGTTACCTTCAAGGATTCTAAATATTAAGGTTAGCCCAATTTGAATTACCCATTGACACATTTTTACTGAAATAATTTCCACAAATGTATGAACTTTTAAACAGATTATCAAAATGAATTATGATAAGCAGTGGCACAATAAACTAGATAAATTTCACGAACAGGTTGATATTTTTCAAGCCAACATGAGACACGCACACAGTGCATATAATTTAACAATTTGTGAATTCCAGTAAAAATGGTCATAAACAATAAATATCACTTAAATTATGATTGCACACAAACATTTGATCTCAATCCTTTGTCAAAGCATACTGAAAAAGAAAGCAATTTCACATTGGACAAAGAATATGAAATAAAACTTTACTTCCATCAATCATAGACATATTTACAATTTTATAAAACATCTGTAAGACTCATTTATAAATAACTCATAATTTAACAAGGTAAACACGAACAAATATTTTGGGCTACAAAATGAGCCACTATTCCTGATGTAATCTCATTGCATGGAGGTTGTCAACTATTATTCTGATTAAATGGTACAATAGTAACTTGACGTGAAGTGCATATGGGCAGCATAAATACTCAGAAAAATAAAAGCCTTCATCATCAGAGCCTTCCAACTTTCAAAGGCTACAATGACTATAAGCTACTACAGATTAGGTATGTCATATAATACTTTAATTAAATAAATTAACATTGAAACAATTTTTGTAGAATCTTACATTGCAGTTTAAAATGTCTTCCAATGTTGATAAAACATGAGTCTCATACTCTTTTTCCTGTAACATTAAAAAATGCCCAGATTTAGGTAGCACATATGCTTCCCAAAATATAGTAACAAATGAGCAGCTTGGTGATTTTAATACAAATTACTTGAGATCAAAAAAAATTCAATTGTAAAAGTTCTAGGCACTTCCTCAAAGGTCAGCATTAAAATACCAGTCACACATAAGAAATTATTTTTGAATTATGAATAAACTGTGTTATAAATAATGATATAAACAGAAATAAATGGATCTATTACAACCAGTTTAAATGTGAATAGAATGCAAAAACATATTTACCATATACATATAAGATATAAAAAAGTCCTAGTTCTGATATTGTACTAGTATATCTTATTGTATGATGTAATACTGGGCCCAGAAAACATCAACCTGTTTGTTTCTTAATAAGGAACAAACTGCTGAAGAATATTGGTAAAAATTTTCATTTTGACACTGGATGTATCATAAAGAAAAACAGAGCATATCTCTGTTTGTACTATGAAGATTGATCACCCTAAAATGTACCATCCTAATTAATGAAAAATGTGACCCGTATTAACTGGATGTGTCTTTAGAACACAATATTTCTTACCAGTTTATAAATATTAAAATGGCTATAATCATTTTACAAATAGTAGTTCAAGAATAATTTCTTTAAAGTTTAAACAATGATACCAATGTAAACTTTATATTTAGCTAATAAAAAATATGGAATTTCCAAATTAGGACATGCCTGCTATATCAAACAACTGTAAAAGAAAAATTATTGTAAACCCTACTTTTAAATATGTAAGTACATAAATGTTTTTCAGGAAGAAAATTATGAACAAAGATGATCACTAAAACTTAAGAATGACTAATACCATGCAAGGATTTACTGCAAAATTGAGGATACATCATAAAAAAATGTATGCCTTCTGTTATAACATCATAGACTTAAGTACGCAATAACAAACCACAAGTAGGAAACTGGGCTAAGGGAGGTGAAAATACAAAATGGTAGAAATAATGTTGCATTCCAATTTTTAACAACTAAATTATAGTAATAACAAAATATTGAACTTAATACAAGCATATACAAATCTAACAGTAATAAATTTCATGCAAAGGAATTTCCAGCAATTTTATTTTAATGAAGTTATAACAAAATAAATTACAAATAATTTTGATTTTTAAATTTCAGTGAAAGGATCAAGTAAAACTTTTTCAGCCCATTATCCTCCACACAACCCTAAAATATACTCTATACAATCCTTGTTTTTGGACCTATATACTGTGTTGTATTTACCATAAAAATAGTTCAACAAATTTCACATTATCTGATTAGTTTTAGCCAGCAGTTGATCAATAGAAAAAATTGTTTCAATAGCCAATGCATTGATTTCTAATTTACTGATAAAAATTAACTGGATAAAAAACTACAGCATGTTACTGTTTATTTTTATTCAATGTGTGACGTTAATATTTACTCCCACTACTGTTTCTTTCTATTTAAAATTTATTTTTTCTGTGGCAGAACACATCAAAAGACTGTATAGACTCATAAAAGTAAGAAAAAGCAAAAGTAAAAAGGTGACACCTTATTTTTAAAGAGTAAAGGAAATATTCAAGCGAAGACTGTAATGAAAGTTTATGAAATGAAAGTTTAATGAAAGTTTATGACAATTTCTCCTCACTAATGTTATATAAATCCTTTCATAGTTTCCAATTCATGAGCAAGTCAGACAAGGCTTTGGAGAGACAAGTACAATGATACCCAATGGTGCTGAGGTCATAAGGAGTTTTAAACCTCCATCAAGCAATACTTAATAAGTATGCATATAAAATAAGTCTCCAAAGGACGGATAAATTTTCCTATACATTTTGACAGGCTGCTGGATACTGTGTCCATTATCCTACGATTTTATTCATTTAAAGGACAGTTAGAATACATGGAAATCCTTTAGAGTAAATCTTTGAATTTAAAATGATATACACTTTAAAAACAAAATTCCTAACTACTGAAGGAAACAAATCAAAGTTGCAACAGATGCCTTTTCTAGCTTAAACAGGCAGTAGTGCATAGAAAATATTGTTGACAGTAAGAAGTCAATGCACATTTAGAAAGGGAACGAGAGTTGATACATATATTAAGGAATTTATGTCACACATTCTAAACAACTTAAATACACATAAATCAATACAAACCCAATCTCACCGCTATAGTGTTTATATGGGCAGTGGATAAAAATTTTACATACATTGTACATACACAACACCAAGTTAATCATTTTAGAAGAGCAGTGATTCCTTCAAAGCTTATAAGGATTAAAAAATCTTCAAGCGCATGAAGTAAGAATTAAATGCGAACTGCTAAAGAAAAATTCAAAATAGGTGTATTCCAACAATGTATACAATATGAAGACACGATAACTACTTGTGATAAAATATGAAAGTCTGAAAACATTTAAGTATGTAAAGACAATAAATTGGAGGGTGATCATGATGTAATACTATGAACCTCAAATTATGAAAGTAGTAATAACATTGCAGGCATTTCTAACCTTTTTAAAAAATCTACTCTGTGGGGTTGGCTAGCTGGGTTGGCCTAGTGGGTAACATGCTCACCAACTAACCCAAAGGTTTGAATCCCACCCAAGGCAGGGATATCACATTTGTCTAAAAACTACTTTTCCTGAATGGTTGACAAGGGTATGGAGCCATAAAAACGTGACAAAAACAATTAACAAAACCAGCCAGATTAGCCTGGGGATAGGAAGCCAACCAGCCAACCCAAAGGTCACAGGATCAGTCCTGTCAAGGTCATGGGCTGTGTTTGTCCAAATGGGATCTTTCTGTGATGTGTAAGGTTATAAATGACTATGGCCACTTATGAACCTTATAAAACAAAAATAGTACAATACCAGTTCACAAAACAACTATAGAATGATGAGAAAATGCTTAAGAGAAAGAAAAACTCTGTGGGGTCTATAAAAAGGCTACCTTTTACATATTATAATACCAGAACAGGAGGTGCATCAAGTGAGAAAATAAAAAGAAGCAAAAGCAAATATGGAATGGGTGAGGATGAATAATGAGCATTCAAAATGTACAGAATGAAGTATATGTACTATCTGAGATGGAATGTACAAGTTTGAAGAAGTGAGATAATATTTTTATGATGGAATAGAGTAAAATGCCAAACTTCTAAATGTTGGAGTGTTATGTAAATTTTGAGAATGAAGAGAAGATGAAACTATATTTACATATGATTGTTAATAAATATGTTCAGTTAAAGCCAAGTGCCATTTTCCCTATCACATAATCTTTAACAAATTTATTTACAAAATTTGCAGTAGCTTATAGCAGCTGTAAATGCTCAGTTATATTGGGATCTAATGCCAAAAAAGTTAATGGTACCAGCTCTAACATTTTAAAGATAAGATGATATGATTCAAAATACTTGTTAAAATCAATAAAATGCAATAAATATAAAACAATGTACTTACATATTTTACAACAGAAAAAAGTAAAATTTCTATGACAAAATAAACTCAGCAATAATGGACACACTGATGGAACACCTCAAAATAATTTATGATTTTTTCATTGAATTTTCATCAACAATCCAAAAATACATGAACATATGCACAAGTAGATTTAAATCCAATGCTTGTTCTAAGGAATTAGTATGTGATGGATATGCACCCAATACTATATATTTAAGATCAACCTTAAGAAAGGGATAACAAAAGTGAATAAATTTTGTTTGGCAAAAGCAAAATAATTCCTCCTAATCTTCACCGAGTAATAAAAAAGCTTAAGATCATATGAATAAATATACAGAAAAAATATGTATGTATGCAATTAAATTAAGTTCAACAAACTACTGCAAACAGCCTTGAACTTCAAGTAATTGAATTAAGTAAATTGAAACATTTTGAACATTAATCATTATAAATCTTATGTTTCCTCATGGTTTAAAATAAATTAATGATTAATTTATCTATCTAATAAGTATTATGCACAAATTTACATACTAGGTAATTGCTCATAAATGTGCAATTCCAGTAAAGTACTAATTGCTCTTAGGATTCTTCCACATATTAACAACTTTTGAGTTCTCAGCTCTCACAGCAAAAAGGTTATAATGCTTCGGTATAATTTGTACATGTTCTAATAGTGCATGTCATATCATGAAGGCAAAAAAAAAATAACCCTATTCAAAAAATGCCAGCAGGTTCATTGCACAATATGGATTAGCAAAACTGGGATCACTGCACGAAATGTTTGATGAAAGGACTTAAAGAAAAATAAACAACATCAGAACATAATTATATGCTCTTTCCATGAAACAAAAGTCATTAAAATGTACACTATATTGTTTGGAAACAAGGTTTTTCAGCAATCATATGACCAATAAATCTTTAGGTGATAAAATGCAACACACCTACCCACCACCATCCTTCTAATAACATATACCTCCTCATATTATCAATTGTGTTTAAAGCAAGTGAATTAAGCCACATTCATACATTTTCATATCCAATTATAGGAGGTAACTGCCAATGACAAAACAACAAGGGTCTATTAACAATCAAATTTTACATGGCAAGACCGGCTCTTAAAAGCTTTGGTGTTTCATTCTCCTTACTTCACGACAATTAACTATTGCATTTATCACCTGCAGGCAAATGCAGAAAAGGCAGTGGAAAGAAAGGCAAAACACCTAAAAACGGCACCTGAGTTTCAAAATTTGATCAATGACAAAATCACAACAAAGTAACAATCTGCAACCGTGCATACCTCATATGAGCTACCGATGCGTACAGTAGGAACCAAGTCACAAAGAATGTTCGTGTCTCATAATGAAGGAAATCAGATTCTCCAGCCATACAAATATAAACTACTCAGTTTTCTCAACATGCAAGCCATCATTAAAAAAATAATTTAAAAAATTCACTGCAACACAAGAATATACAAACTTCATTGGATATTTTGGTTACACATTAAAATAGCAAAAAAAAAGATCAGCAAAACCTTCCTCGCATGACCTAAACTGATAACCTCTCAACAATCACCAATAAATAGGCAGGTTCATGAGTGTATCGCACGTGCATTTTAACATTAGGAGGAAGACAAAGTGGGCTCAAGGAGTCGGATGACCCTGGGCAATACTATGCCCACCATCCTGGAAAATAAATATCACAGTTATGTGTAAATCACCAACTCTCCCCTATACACTGCATAGGAAAGGCACAAAGGAAACTCAGGAGATAACACAACACCTCCTAGCCCCACCATCGTCACCTACCACCTCCCCAGTCTGCCCTGAGAAACGGTTGATTGGCAGCTGGGGACTGCCCATCGATATAGTGGGAGATGAGAAGGAGCTCTTGAGTTGAGGTTTGGGCAAGGACCCACCGCCACTGCTGATGCTATCACCTCGTACTATCGAACCATCGAGCGATGAAGGGCCATTTCTTATTTGTGCCCGCTGCTTTTTCAAGTCGGCCAGAGTCCCAGGGTTGATTGTCACCGACACGTGAATGTTTATCTTTCCATTCCCAGCCTCCTGTGTGACGTAGCTGGCCTCTGTCGATGGAAATCCTAATTCAAGATAAGACAATGTTTACCTTTAGAGATAAACGAGGAAGTGCTATCTTTGAAAATTAAGATGTGGTAAAAAATCCTCATCCTGCATCAGATAAACAGGGATAAGACATTTCTGTGCAATGGGAAAAACTTGACGAGGTGATGAGTGAGCATTCGAGTGAATTTGAAAAAGATATCACTTGAGAGTCAACATGAGTACCGACAATGACCCATAACTAGACAGAAGTATGTTACGACACTCAAGGGAAACTGTTGGCTAATATTAATACCAATGATAAGCAAATCAAGTTATTGGTTTTAACCTAATTTTACACTTCAGCCATTAAAACTAAAGAGATAACTTGTTATAAGTCACTTATGTTAAAAGAATGAGATATGGTGTTACAAAAAAATAGTCCATAAACAAGGGAAGATAATTGTCTTTTCAATGAACATCAACAAAAAATTCAATCGATAAGCAGTCATAAAAATAAATTCCACTTCTGCTAACAGATAATCATAATATTCCAGTGTACTCTAGTCTCTACTACTTAATCTATTGGCATGTTCCATAAGTATAAGCAAGCAATAACACTGCTTACTTGTAAAAATAATGATCATTACCTAATGGTGATGTTTCTCTGTAGTTATCATCAATGCTACTCCAGTTACCATTATCCCATTCCCGGATGACTTCATGATCTGAGTCCTGTCCCTCAGCAGGAACCCTCCGGCCACTGTCTGAAAGAGATGACTTCATGGCAGAATTCTGTGGAAATTGCGGGCCATCTAAGCCATTTGTTAAGGAAACTATGTTGCTTGGGCCAGGAAGTGAATTCACTTCTCCAGATGCAGCATAACCCTAGAAAGAAACAAAATAGAAACAAGCTCAATTTAAAGAAATGCTGTAAAGGAAAAACAAGATGATAAAATATTTGTCTATCTCACTGTCTTGAAGTTTTAAAAAAGTATCATGTTAATTTTAAATTTCCATCAAAAAACCTTCACACAACAAAGGAATTTAAAAAAAAGAACTATGTACTTAAGGAAATGTCCAAAAAGCAAAAGTGTAGACAAAATTTCAAGTAGGTATTAATAAAGAAAAACATTTGATGCCCAATACTATCACGATCTCATTTACCAGTTGGTCTAGGAAACAAATTAGTAACAACTACAACCGACAATAATACAAACAACTGCATCAAGACTTGTCATTCACTGAAGAAAGATGACCTGACCATATAATGAGATACACCTAACCCACACAAGAGATAATTATGTCACAGCCTTCGCAACAATCAATAGATTTTACAGCTTCACTGGGTAGATCTTATTCAAAATTATTTTTTACTACATCACTGTGCATAGAAGGCATTATCATTGGAAATGACTATGTAGACAGCGCATAATGCAAAACAATATTCACAAACTATTAAAGAAAAGAAGATAAAAGCTGTCCTCAAAAAAGCTATTCAAGTAATATTTTCCTAGCAAATCTAAATGTGAGAAATGTATTAATTATTGTATGCAATTATGATTGTGTCTCTAAGAGTAGTAACTGCATGCCTGTGCTTGTGCATTAATTAAATTCAATAAAAAATATAATTCTATAGTTGACATATTTCAGAGAGAATTTTGGTGATAAAAAGTGAGCATATGTCCACTCACCAAAGTACACATCATTGTACACTCAATTAAAAGTAGAGTGACTTTATAAGGTAAGTAGTGGATTCATTTGCAGCAGGATGCATAATTTTTCTAAAAAATTACGATGTTTGGTGTGAAGTAGTGCTGTTATCATGATAAATTTGTGTGTTTGTTTTCACCTACTCTTTCTCTTGTACAAGGAATGGTATTCAACCCCCACCTCTTCCTTCCCCCAAGGGAACCATCAGTCTTATTTTATACCAAATAGCATCCTTTTCCATTCAGTGCCTTCTTTCCCTTCAATCTTCTCACTTTTGTCCTTTTCTACCAGCCATCCATTCCACTGTACCCCCTAGTCACTTGTGAGCCTGGCAACACCTTACCTCATGGGGTGGGTTTCTCGAGCTGAGGAAAATTTTAAACAATTCTGAACACACACTTGGCAATGTTCATTCATTCTGAATTCCGCCTTGTGCATTTAGGCATTTCAAAATATTTTGACATGATGAGTTCTTCTGAATGAGTTACAAATGAAGTTATCAGAGAATACCATTTTAAACATTCTGCACATGTTTACCAGGAATAGTATTAACATCATAACTGTAAAACTACATGCATAGTTAAGACTAATTGTTAATTTGTACATAAATAAGAATAAATTCCTATGTACCCAATATATTCTGGGGTCAAAGTGGCATTCATATGCATATCAGAAAATCATTTCACCACGAAAATGTGGTTATGAAAACACAATATGCAGCTCTTGGAATAATAGTTTAAGTAGTTTTTCTGCTCCATGAGTAGTAATTGTATTGAAACCCCTTAATCTTTTATTGAACAAAATTTAACTGTAAATGTTCCCCAATTTAAAGTTTAAAAAAATGCATGCAAAATGCAATGCAAGGTTTGGAAAAAGAGATTTAATGCCATTCCAGATATAGGTAAAAGCAATATTGCCATCATATTTTTCATCATATTCATATTTTTCATCATATTCAAATCTATGAATCACCAATCCCATGGAGCATGTGATACTAATTCAATTTAGAGACACTAAATTGAACCAGAAATGGCATTTCAACCAATACTAGACAAAATTAATTTTTAGAGAGAAGTTGCCATAAATACTATCATTTTCATGAATGGATGGCATATGACTGGGACAAGGTCTGAGATAGAAGTAATCCTGTTGGGAATCACTGACTCACCTCATGAGCCAAGAGCATCAGCTTAGCCTCCTCCTGGGTGTCCTTCTTTGTAGTAAGGTTCTTGTCCCGTATTGATGTGCGTCGAACAGACTGTGTTCTCTTGTTGTTGGACTGAGACCTTCGCAACCTCCGCTGCCCAGCCTCCTGCTTTCTCCTACTTTCCTGCTCCATGAGTAATTGTGCTATGCGCTCACGTAACTCAGGATCTTCACAAATATCTGTTATTGTGGAATTAAACAAAATGGAAATGGTACATAACATTAACACTATTTACAAAAACATTCACACCTTTAAATTTTGCTAAATTCATTAAACACAACAGGACTTATTTACATACGTATTCAATTTGCAAATAAGCAATAAAAATTAAGTCACAATAATCATAAGTAAATGTTGACCAGAATAACAATAAATGAAATATAACTATAAAACAGGGTAGGATAAAGCAACAAAGTAGGATAAATGTTTCCACCTGGAATAATACCATCTGTAGGTCACACCCTTTCGTGGTACTACCAGAAGACTAAGGGAGAGAGACATTTTAAATTATGACAATTCAAACAACTGTGACAGAATTAAAAGACTGACAAGTAATAGGAAATCGAGAATTGTGGTTAGTGACAATAATTGGATAAACAGCCCACAATAACAATAATTTTAGTTGTTTTTCAAGTTGAATTTAATTAAATTTACATTTAGTAATTTATGAGTTGATAATTAGTTTAATGGCCTTGTGCAAAAAAATCATATACACAAGATAAATAAAACTGCAATGACACAAAATGTTTGTGGAATTGCAAAGTTTTATTTATCTTATGCAGCACGAAGGAGTTCTACATGATAGAGCCAAAGATGATTTTTTACAACATATCATATCCAAATTCATTTAGAAGTGCTGAGTAGTTTGTTCACATAAAGTTGAATGAAAACCCCATTGTGATATAATCATTCATCACAAAATGTTTAAATGAATTAAAAATATTAAATTAAAATACTAAAAATCCAAAAGCAATAAATAGAGTGAACAAAACAACATAATGTGCTGGAACTTGAACAGCATGAAAAGTTAGAATAAAATTTGAAAATAAAAATGAGAAAAGAGTTGAAGAGCTGGTTCAGTTTACTAAAAATTAATAGTGCACATAAATGATAATTTACAACATACATATTTAACTGAAAAATTAACATTCTTGAGGCATAACATAAAAATTAAGAATAACACTCTTTAGAAAAACAGAATAACCATCATAAAGTACATTACTCATATTACCCAGTCACTTATAAAGTGTAAAGAACTTAAGTTAACAGTTACAGGCGAGACATGGTGGAAGGAATCTATAACGATAAATGAAGGAGCACTTTTCCACAAAAAATAAACTATAATGCATACAATGCACATTTCGGCTTATTTACCCATCTTCAGGTACAAGACTTCTTGTACCTGAAGATGGCTACAAGTACAAGAAGTCTTGTACTTGAAGATGGCTAAGTAAGCCGAAACATGCATTGTATGCATTAAAGTATATTTTTTGTGGAAAAGTGCTCCTTCATTAATCATTATGTAAAGAACTTACTTGAGAAGTGTTTGTACTTGCTCCTTTAGATATGTTTGAAGAAAGTTTGCTGGGTGTATAAGGACCATAACTATATCAGAGGTTAATTACATCAATAGCGGTAACTAAACAATAGAATTGGTGGTGCTGTATAGGCTTGTGTTGCATTGTTCAGTATCCTACACTTGTTCATTGGCAAGCAGAAGTATGTGGGCTAATAATTTAATTGTAGCAAGTGCACTTCTATGTAGTTTGAACCAAGCACATACACTGTTGACTTTGAGACTGAAAGGCAATAACTCTGTGATGGCACTATCCACCTTTTGAAACATAAAAGAAACTTAGAATTATTACTGTGCTTACTAAATGGACTAATAGATAATTTGATTCCATGCAGCTAATGTTGGAGGAACAATATCCCAATTAAATTATTGTAACTTTTATTTCTCAAAAAAAATGGATGGATTATGTAATGGTTGTTAATTATTAAGCTTATATGGACCATTATCAGACTTATACCAGAAATAAGTTCATGACATATGTATATCCTTAAGCAATATAAAAATGTGCAGTGAAATATAGTATAAGTACTGAAGGAGTGAATGCTATTCCACTCCCAAGCAATATACTAAATATGTACATATGGCCTTTAATGCTCAAGGCTCAAGAGGAAAGATTTCATATTGAAACATTAAAACCTTAATAATTTAGAAAAAACGTATTAAGTATATCATTAGTTATAGTCTCGCTTTCAACTACTTTTCAGTCACTAATAGCATAGAGTATGGTTATTCTGTGCTAATATTAAATAAAATTTTTGGTGTGGAAGTGAAAAATTATTGTGTATTTACCCAGGACAGTGCAGTAAAAAATCTTATTGAGAAATTCTAAATTTCTACATACCTGTTGGGGTTTCATCATGTTTTGTTTTGGCCTCAAGGTCTGCACCACTATGTGCCAACATTTCTAAAACCTCCAGCTACAATAGATAAAATGGAAATTGAAGACCAATACAAATCACTTATGTATCAAGCAGTAATGTGAATTAATATGCCAATAATTATGGATGAGTGATATCTCCATTTTAAGATTCACGGAGGCTTGGGATTTCCTAATTCCTTAGTCGTTTGCAAAAGTATGAGAGTTCATGGACTTACCCTTTATTAAACTTTATGAAAATAAATTTTTATGGCTTAAATATAAGGATTTGGAATGATTTTGAAAAACAATAACAGAGAAGTAAAAAAAATTACCAACTTCACCAATTTTTTAACTCGCAGTTATACCTACTCATGTGCATTTGAAAGCTATTACTTGGGCTACAGTACACTTGTTTTGTGGCAAGTTTGGTCTAGAATGGGATATATAAACGCTGATAACAAAGTAACATTATTTTAGTCACACTCGTTACACCTTTTGAATATACATTCTCAATTTAAAGTAAAAATTCTGCCGGCCTCGGTGGCGGCAGGGTAACGTCCTCGTCTACCAACCCAGAGGTCTTGGGTTTGAATCCCGACAAGGTGGATTTTTCTATCTCCACCTAGGGCATGGATGTGTGTGTGTTTCGTTTTTGTTATTAAAAATGTTATAGTGCCCACTTAATTGGCCTATGAGTTCTGTTTGTGGGCGAGTGAAAAATTAATTTTAAAAAATAAATAAAATCATGGTCTGTATATCAATAAAAAATAAACAATTCCATGCACCATAGAAATTACTTGTATGGAAAACCAACTCTCTCTTCACTCAATATAAACTTATTCATATTCTGGTGAAATCAGATACTAATTGAAGCCAAACCAGCATTACAAAACAAGTGTTTGGTGGGAAAAGCAATGGTCATTCAACTATGATTCAACAACAATTTTGATCTCAAAAAAAAAATAAATGCTTTAGGCAATCATGACTGTAACACTTTTCACCAGTGTTAATAAACCACCTTCTTAATAACCCAAAATTTCACTGAGTGACACAACAACATGGACAATGGCACAATTAAGGAATTTTACTGGGGATCAGAGATAGTTTCAGTCTCTGTGACTCTCAGACTGTGAAATTCTTTCATCTTGAAGAACAGATGAAAAACATTGCAATTTCACAAATCAAATATTTATTCTCATGACCCGGGTATTGCTGTGGCTTGGCATCATCAGGTGAGACAAACCAAAAACAGAGCGCTATACATGCACAATGTGGGAGGCCATGGGGGTGGGGGAAGGGAAGGTTTTGGTGTTAGCGTGGGAATGTGAGAGGGTGGCGGGGGTGGGCTACCGGCTG
>WURS02462604.1:0-13496 GCA_011762765.2 Rhinocypha anisoptera | reverse complement strand
CTTTTCCTGCATTGTCTACAAGTCTAGCTCATAGCTCCATATGTTCTTTTATTCCAATCGGCTATAAGGACGAAATAGCACCAGGAAATGACAGACCGGAGCATAGATTCAAAGATAAGTTGTTCGGTCATTTCCCAGGAAAGTCTGTGGCATAAAACCACAAAGTCTTCTCTCTTAAAATCACCACAAAGTCTCTCGTAAAGCCTTCCTTACAATGTAGATTCGCGAGACGTGACAATTTTATGAGTGTTCCAATCCTGCGACGTATGCAACCCGAACACCAACCACGGCAAAATCTACTCGCTATAGCGATAGCGAAAATATGAACACTCATAATAACCGGCGGAACTCCCTATGTTTTAACACTTGAACCAACCAAAGCAAAACGACCACTCGCTATAAGCGATACTCTCGTTATAAGCCATACTCGCTATAGTGGACTTCTACTAAACTATTCTTTTAATACAGTATATAATTATATACAGAGTACAGTATGCAATGAGACACAACTAATATAAAAGTTATATATTAATACTAATAATTGATTAATACAGTATGAGTCATAAAAATTAACTACCCTTTTACATCTTCAGTAGAACAATAGAACAAGTCAATGTCATTATAATTATTACCAATATAGTCTTATTAGAGGAGAATTGGCTCATAATTAGTTGTGCAAGGTTTTGGAAGTAATTTGTGTTCAGCCTTGTGTTGTATGGAGGACAGTAAAAATGTATTTGTTGTAGTAACTCAGGGCTGTCTATTTCTGTTCTAATAATTTTCATCAAAGTGTTATAGTCCAATCTTTCCCTCCTATTTTCTATTGAGGCTTAGTCTAGGATATTCATGATTTAATCACAGTTGAATTGGTTTATGGGAATGTGTAGCTTCCTGGAAATCAGACAAAAAGTTGTGCTGAACCCTTTCTAATCATACAATGTGTGCTTTATATCTAGGCAACTACACAGTTGAAGCAAACTCCAAATGGCTTCTTACCAAAAAGCATTAAAGAATTTTCAAAGCATTTATGTTATGGAACTTGGTAGCATTTCTTATAATAAAACCTAATATTTTTGTACTTCTTGCTCTAATATTGTCAATATGTGAATGTTAATGCAGAGTCCAGCATAACCCCAAGGTCAATAATCATATTGACTTTCGGAATGAGCATGTTATCCATTGTGTATGATAATGAAAAAGGATTTTTATTACATGTAAAACTTATTTCAGAACATTTATTTTCATTTAAGACCAGTTGATTTCTATGGAAATATTTTAAAAGAGAGTTGATAGAATTTTCTAATGCGAGACAGTGTTGTATAGTGTGAACACTCATATATTTTTAAATCATTGAAGAAAATACACAATTTGGCATCACTGATGGAGTTAATTATTTCAATAATATAAATTAGGAAAAAAGAGGGCCTAAATGAGACCCCTGTGGAACCCCTAACAATGCAACAAATTTATATGAATGTACACTTTTTATTTTAACTATAAACTCTGTTATTAATATAACTCCTTCTCCAAGATCTGATACTTACCCGCAGAATGATGTTTAAGAAGTCTTCTCAGGTTTTCTACTGGGTCAGGGGCTCCATTTTGGTCGATGTTTCAACTCTTGATCCAAGGGTCATCTTCAGGGCTGTCGAGTGTCAGGTCAGATGACACATGATTGGTCCATGTTAGAGGTTGCGTTAGAGGTCCTGATTGGTCAGTGTGGTGCTGCTTGATCTTCCTCCTGTCTTCAACGTTCCTCAGCAATGGTATCCAGGCATTGCTGAGGGAGAAGCTGGAGTCTCTATTGAAATTCTTTCTCTCCATCCGAATTTCAGTGACCTCTTTTATTACTTGATCCCAGTAGCCGACAGAGCAGGCAAGCAGCTTGGCACCTTTGAATTGTATCCGGTGGTTTTCATTGATGTTGTGTTCAGCAATGGCTGATTTTTCAGGTTGTCCTGGGTGCAAGTATTACTGATGTTTTTTCAGTCTTGTCTCAATTTTCCATCCTGTCTCCCTCACGTATACCTCTCCACATACGCATGGAACCCTGTATATGCCTAGAACCTTTGAAGACCCCAGCAGCTCATTGTTTCCTCATTGGTGAAGATATTTTGTTTTTATGTTATCACATATTGCATACTCAGAGCAAGGTAGCCCATAGGGTAGAGTGCTCAACTGTTGAACAGGCAACCCAGGTCCAAAGATGGTGCTCCCTGTTACCATAAGATTATACCTAAGCTGGGTGTTTTCAGAGTACCAGATGTTGGAAAACCACAGGCATAAAAATGAATGAAACAAGACCCCTACCACACTGTGTTTGTCTCACATGCTTTTTTATACTAGTTTAACTTTGACATCACTTATCTAACTGAACTACCTTTGTATTGATTATCATGACATATTTACTAAGTGATGCATTTGAAAGTAACCATTCTTAAATCAAAAGATGTTGTAGCTTTGATGTATTTCTACAGATTGTTCTGTGGAAATGTATCAAAGCTACGACATTATTTATTTTGAGTATGGAATTCCACCAGGTGATGGCCTCCTCAGTGATTTTTATCTTAAATCATGTTAATCTGATCAATTGTATGTATACAAAAAACAGGCATTGTTTCATCAAATCACTGCATACATTTAATTATGTATGTAAAATATATTTTCATATTTGCAAAGAAAAGTATGATGGGAACCTTCTGGTTTTAATAGTATTTTTCTTTTTTAATTTCAGAAAAAATGGAAGCTGAAGTGGACTACATTAGAAAGCAGCTAATGGTAGAGGTAAAGGGATTGAGAGAAGAGCTAACTCTGAAAGGAAATGAGTATGACCAGTTGCTGGAAGATCACAATAAGATACTAAATGTAAGTAAAACTGACTATTAGGTATATATTCTGCAGTATACTATTGATCAGGACTTGAGAAAAAAATTATTTCCACATTGCTAAGAAACTGCTTTTTTCTTAAAGTCAATTCTCTTTGGTTAAGAATCACAGAAACAAGTATTTAACTTTGAATTTTGTAATTTTTCAAGGCCCTTGAAATTCTAAAATAAAAGGATCTTCAGTGAAAATGGCAAAAGTTATTTGGTAATTTTTTAGTCTTGGTTACATATTCCATTCCCACATTCCATATGTTAAATTTTTAATTGTCAAGTGGAGGTAAAAGTAAAAAGTAGTATATCTCTTAGAATTCACAAAAGTGTCAAAATGAGCATTGTAGTCAGTTTCAATAAAATAAAAAACCAAGTTTTATGTTTTTCTAAACCTATGTTTCGGAATGCTTTATTAATGATTTTGATGTAAAACATCTTGTGACTCATGACTATCTAAAGAAAAGTTTAACTAAGTTGATTTTAATCTTTCAGCAACTAATGTTGTAACTACATGGTTCTCTATAAACTAAATAACTAATTATATATTTCATTTTTTTATGCTGTGTACCTATGTATCATTACATAATGATTTTCGGGTCATATTGTACAGGAGAGAGAATTTGAAGTTGAAGCCCTCAAAAGGGAGTTAGCAAGTGAGAGAGAGAAAGAAACCCAAGCAACTGATGTTGAAACTTCAAGATTGATGTCAAAAATATCTGAACTGGAGGAGAAGCATAAAGAAGCTATTGAATCCCTCAAGTTACAATGGGAAGCTGAGAAAAGGGTATGTACTGTATTGCCGGAAAGTTATTTATTTTTAAGCAACCACTGACCTCAGCATGTTACCACCTGGCAAACTGCCAACTTGTAACTACTCAATAATAATAATCATAGTGTTGTCCACATAAGATTTCAATAAGGTGACATAGAAATTACCTTGCATTTTTGCAAACAATTATTTTTCCTCCTTTATATACCAAATATTTATGTACATTTCGCAGTTGAATCTTACATAGGCTTAAGCATTGATAAGGAAAGCTTATGATTGAGTATAACAGATATTTTTATGTTAGTACTTGCAACTCTTGAAGGCTTAACTGTGCTATATTGCAACTTCTAAGTGGTTTCTCTTTTCCATGGCTGTATTTATATAAATAATTTCATGCTTATATTTCATTGAAATTAAATCGCTAAAAATAGTACAAAATCTATTTTATTTAAAAAATGTAGTAAATAGGTGAAAAGAAAATAATACTTGACAAAATAATTTTCCTATTATTGATTGTTTCTTCAGGATAAAATATCTAGTACCGAGGAGTTACTTCTTTTTTGGGGTGAAGTTATATCATGAGAGTTATTGGATACTTAAGAATTTGAATTGAATGTAATTTTTGTCAGGTCATGAGATTCTATCAAGCAAGACGTAATACCAACTTTTGGCAGAGCACTGCTTTTTTAAGGCTACTGAAAGTTAATTGAATATTATAATTTGAATTAATGGCAATTTATAATATTCTGTTTACATCATAGTACTATTTGAGGAAAAAATCCCCTCTGAGATTTTCACAGTATCATTTACATTTTTAATTCTCCTGCCTGCAAAAAAATGTTCAATATTTAATTTGGTATTTTTTTCAACATGATGATGTTCTTTTTCCTTCATGATATTAAATGGCATAGCCATTGTGTTAGGGTACAATTAAATATTGTTAAAGCTCTGTAACTGCACTTAGAAGGGCAATGTAGAAAGTAGGACTGAAAGTAGTTAAGGGGGAGAATGGATAACAGCAAAGGGTACATCTAGAGTAGGTCTCAGCCCAGTCCTCCAACCATGTAAAATTTTTGTCTGGTCAATTCCCCATGCCATTCTCTTCTTGATGACTCTGAACCAGGGAGAACTCTCTAGTCAATAATCAAAAAAAGCATTTAAGATTGAATAGTAAGTAGAAGTTATGTCGTGTTGAAGAACAATTTGTTATAGGAATGTGAACAGTAGTTTTCAGGGTCCATCAATAGTCCACTTGTAATTGGTAGATTACTAAAAAATTCCAAGGTTTTAATAACATTTAATTTTCATCATTATATTTTATGTTATCCCATTGTTTTGTGTCTATTATAGTTATAGTATTTCACAATGACTACTGTTGAAACACTTTGCATATAGTTTGTATGTACTTCGTTGAAATTTTATAATTATTTTATCTATTGTTCAAAATATCTATTATTTTTGCTTGTTACTTGATGATATTTTTCAACAAAACTTTATTCTTTTATTTTTCAGCTACTTATTATCCTGTCTGTTACAAACTTTAGTAGTAATGCCCACCTAATTACTTTCTGTTACGTGATGAATATAATGTGAATGTGTGAATCTTTGATGTGAATGAATATAATATATTCATCTAATTAAATTAAATAAATAGATGTGCTAAAATGCATGTGAAAATGTGGCATACACCTCTTTTGAAGCTGCAAGTCCTCGTATATAGTGCAAATCTCTAATGTACATATAGGAGGAAAAAGCAGCATGCCAAATTATACCTATGTGGCAGTGTTTCTGTTTATAAACTTCACTCAGTTTTAAAGGAATGTTTTTTCCATTCTTTGAAATAGGTACTTTTTCACATTATAAGTGGTATAGTAGAAGTGATTTATGTAACTTGTCCCACATTCTCATAATGCTTACTTTGGTGAAGACAACTTTGTTTTGGGTTTTTTTGCAGGAATTGGAAATTACTAGCAAGGTAGCAGTTGCAGCAGTTGAGAGTGGTACTGGTAGCATGTCCTATTTGAAGCGACAGATCCAAGCACAATCAAGAGAATTGTCAGAAACTAAAAGGAAGTACAGGTAAGGATTCCCTTTTTATTTCCTTTTTATAAGTCCATAGGGAGAACAAGCCAATTTTCATTCCTTTTCCTTTGTTGTTTTGTATGTTTCCAATAATATTTCATCTTTGGACATTATCCTTTATTATAAAGAATTTTAATGCCGGTCTCACCTGGGTGACTTGCCCAGCTATGTATGCCAAATGTTTCATAAATCACTATTTTAGTTTATGCCCATAAGATTATCGTCTTCCTGTATGATGCTTTCATGGCATTAATCTATTCTTTAGATTGAAATCAGGTATGAATTTACAGGAAGAGGCTAGAAGTTTGAGAAAGACTGAAAATTGCCAGATTTCATTGGTAATTCACAGTTTAGCTTCTTTTTTCATAATCAGAAAAATGCATCTTGTTAAAAATAAAATAATCCATTTTAAACATTTCCAGGTACTCAACATCCAGGCAACCATGCTTATCAAATATTGAATTCATCGTCTCTTGAGACATATGTAGAAGTTGTGAGCTTTTTATGTGTATTTCTAAAATATTCTATTGCAGTTCGGAGGTTATGGAACTCCGTCACCTGTTATCATTGCAAAGAAGACCACATTTGATTGATTCAGAAAGATCAACCCTGGATGACTCAACAGAGTTAGAGTATCTGCGGAATATTCTTTATGAATACATGATGGGAAAGGAGCCAATGGTATGTACCAATTGGGCAATATATTGCATTTCCAATTTATTTGAGGTGACATTAGACAAGTTTAAGTTTTTGAGGTGGTTGATTGGTGACCACTTGTAGATAAAATGAACTTGCTCCAGATTTGATACTGCTGTAATGGAAAATAAATATGTTTGCATTACAATGTAAATTATGCATTCCAAATAAAATGTTTCTTATCAAAAATATGTAAGAGATACTTGTCAGAATTATTATCATAGGATAGCAATTATTATTAGTTTTATCAGTCAAAAGTCAATATTTCAAAAAGTTACCTAAAAGACCCAACCATTTTTCTTATATGCCCTTCTGGCATTAAGTCCTTGAAATTTATTTGAATATAGGTGTTAATCTTCCTTATTGACAGTCTTCTATCCACCATTTGCCTGAAACAATGCTGTGATGTCTATGAGCCAAATTGATTGTAGCTTTAATGAGTTTCAAAGGTTTGAAATTTTATGGAATTTTTCTTCCATTTAGATTTATTATTGTTAAATTATAGTGTTAAAATTTTTCAGCTGGTTGAGTTCAATGGACTATGACATAGTCTTAAAATTTTTCATTACAGGTTAACATTATAAAATATTTATGAGAAGTTTGAATAGCAATGAATTTCAGTGATATGTTATAGTGTCAGTGCATATGGTAATACTAATGCAACATGCTCTCTTGAAACCCAGATTAAGCCATGGGCCGCCGACCGGGTTAGTCTGGTGGGTAGTGTGCTCGCCGGCTAACCCAATGGTCGTGGGTTCGAGTCCCGCTCAGGGCATGGGTTTTGTGTTTGTCCAGATATGATTATTCTATGGCTTGAAGAGGTGCAAAATTACCATAGCCGTCGAAGCACCCTGTAAAAAAAATACTACTACCTAAACCATGGGTAAAAATTATCATGGAATTTTCTTAAGTTTGAGTATGTACATGTTGTATTGTGAAATTAACTAAAAATCTCCTTGACCACTCTTACACCCTCAAAGGATGACAATAATATCCAAATCGATTCATTCTGTATTTATTGGGTTGGTATTGTCATGAGTTTAATGAGAATTCATGGGTTGAAAAGGCACACCAGTATTTTTTTAAATAGCATATAAAGTGATAATTTAAGATGTTATGTTCTTACTGTGATCATGCCATAAAGGCCGGTCTGTTGGTTTCATTTTTGGGTTAAGATAAATTCACAGTTAAAAAGGATTTTTTCTTTAATTTTTCCCTTTACTATTCCAAATTATCTGGCTGGCAGTTATTTTGGGATATTTTTTATATAAAAAAATGTGAAACATGTAGTATTTCCTAGCCTATTTAATGCTAGGAACCATCCAACTAACATGAATTTATACTTAATTTAAAAAATATATTTATTTTAGGTGCTTGCAAGGGTAATTGCAGCTGTTGTAAAGTTCGATGATGAACAAACCAAGAAAATATTGATCAAAGAGGAGCAGAAACAGACATTGGTATGACTTTTTGATTGAATTCTAAAGGTTCTTGTAAAACTTTCCCTTCTAAGTACTCTTCTAAATTGTCTTTTCAATTTAATTCGGCATGCATTTTAGCATGTTTCATGGAGATATTGTTATGTATTATTGTCCTTAACACTACTTTAGTTTAAATTTTATATTAGTAATTAATAATTGATAATTTTTACAGATTCTTGATTTAAACATACTTTTTTAAAGAAATAGTGACTAAACCACTGAATCTCATGTTTTTAGATTTATAGAAGAATAGTTTTTAGAATAAGAAGAATAATGTAGTTGAATAAGATATATATGTATTAGATTGGATAAGCAACTTAATAATTAGTATATGACTTTGAAAAAAAACATTTTTTGCTTATAAGGGATTTACAAGATATGTAATAATTCGAATTTGACATATGAAACCTTATTTCATGTGCTTTTAATAAACGCTACAATATTTGTTGGACCTTTTTCTCTAAGGTTATTATTTCAAAAGATAGAGTTAAAAACTGCATTTCTCACTATGTCGATGGCTGCCATTTTGTCCACGTACAAAATTAGCATACAGTTTTTTCTATAGAAGTTTATTGTTGGTCACTTGAGCTCCATACAAAACTTGTTAGTCTTTGGATTTTTTTCCATTTTTGAACTAATTTAACTGGAATAAAACCATAAGTTCAATGTAATAGAAGGGATGATAGTCTGACATAATCTTATTTCTTGGCTTGTTCCTAACAAATATGACTGGCTCACTAACTATTTAAAGCCACAAATATCATGCAAAATATAATGAAATAACAAAGTTTTAGCAAAATTTTGCTATGAAGGTGTAAACATTGTTGGACAGAGCCAATATTTGGCTTCAATAAGTAGGAGTTTTTGCAAAGTGGGAGATTGTTAATGAGAGGCATTCCCCAATGCATTTACATAAAAATTTGGCAGGACCAATAAAGTTTGTTCTTTCAATAGATTATTTATTTAGTGGGAGTTCAATAAGTAGAGGTTTTATTGTAATAATTGGTCCTAAGCTAATATTGTGATGATGTAAGTGGCAGATGTAATTCCATAAATAATCAAACTTTAACTTTCATCAGTAAATGCAGAATTTCTAATTTTTCGTGGATGGTGTATAGTGAAGGCCATCTGTTTGATTTTCAGTAATGAAGATTGTTGGAAATTATAACAAATATCATAACTAAGTGTGAAATTCACTACACAAAATATAACTTTTTTCATTTTTCAAAACCCATTCACCTTTCAATGCACTAATTCGGCCAGGCTTATTGATACTGAAGTTCACAGTTCCAGGTGAGATGTGGTGGAAGAAATCTATATAGATAAATAAAATAGCACTTTTCTAAAAAAATACTCTAATGCATACTACATACATTTCTGCTTATTTCACTTACTCCTCAGATTATTTCGCTTAGAATACCTCAGATTCAAGGTCTTCTACCTGAGGTACAAACTAAGCGAAATAAGCAGAAATGTACGTAGTATACATTATATTTTTTATAAAAGTGGAATCTTACCAATTTACTTCTCTATTATGGACATTTAAAAAAATGGAACTGTGTAGTGCTCTTAGTGTTGAAAAACTGATGAGATTTGATGTCCACAGGGTTAAATAAAATATAAATAACACCTAAAAAGGAGGAAAATTGATTTCTGTAATAATAAGCATTACTCATTTTGCTCGTGGTAGGCATTCTATTATCTTCCATAGTCATTTAAAATATTAATAATTTTTTTTATGTTTCAGCTTGGGCAGTTTGGTCTCACTTGATGGCTAATCTACAGATGAGAAGGGTCATTAAATTATGAAATTCCTTACAAGCAGTAAGTTATTTAATGGTGTACATTGGTGTGAATAAGTGTAAATATTATGTTTTTAGTGTGCTTGTGAATTTTATATTTGATATGGAAAAAAGAGCTTTAATATATACATGTTATATGAGTGGCAGAAGTGTGAGGCCCCTGTGCAATTAAATGTTTAATTTTGAGATATTATATGTATATCTATATATATACATATAAAATATCAAAAAAGTAATTTGTTTGTTAATAATTTTTATTTTATCCATTACATGAAATTATGAGTGATGGTGAAATGTTCAGGAAATTATTTAATTCTCAGTAAAGAATTAATTACTGATTGAGACTGTTAATATGTGAATTAGGAAAAACATTAGTCTTCAGTCCAAAAAAATGAAGAAATGTGAGTTCTCAGAGTTATTTTTTTATTGCTCTTTAGTTTTATTCTTTTCTCCCAAATTAGACTGCATGACTCTTACTGACTGTTTTACACTGTGAAATTTAAGATCATAAAGTACATTACAGATTTCTTCATATTATATATACCTAATTTCTTAGTTAAAAGATGGCAAAGCATAACTTGAAAATTTGAATTTTCAATCATGACCATAAAAAACATTTACCATTAATGTTATACAGAAAACAAATGCAAAAGTAGTTATAAAAAGGTGTAACTAATGAAGGATGTAGTTTTTTGTTGCCACTTATGTTGGTGGTTTTGGTCATGTACTTAACAGTAGTTCTCAGATTCACACATACTTTTGTCAACATAAATAATAGTAATTCCCATTCATTTTCCCCAATCAATTTCTCAAATTCTAGGACTGAATTTTCAATAGTGAACTCTGGAATCCTTTTATTTGATTCGCTTATACTGAATTTATGTTTATTGAATTCAAAGCCTCAGCAAAAAATACCAATATTGCAATGTGCATGACATTCCACATGAAGTATTTCACATTTTTGTAAATATTTGATGACTATGATTAGAACTAATTTGTTTTTAAAAATATATCCACTTATTTATTGGCATTACCACAGCCTTCCTTCCTTGACTAAATTGTGAAGCTAATCATTGAATCTTAACCTTCCTTTTGAAATTGTAAGAAAAGCAGAGAGAAGCACCAATTTGGGAGACTTGGTTTGGGAAAATGACTGAGAATAGTATTCAATTCAATTCAAGATTATTAGAATTCCTTGTTATATACCCATTTGTTTAAATATGTTACCACATATAGGTATCTAAATTGTTATATGAATAAATAATTATCTTTGTTAACCATAAAGCAGAAATAACAGTAGTGTCCCATTAATAGGTAGTGTTCCAACTGCATCAAGTCATTTAATTCATTGAACCCATATATATTTAAGTAGTTTGCGTCCTGAAATGAACAAAAGTAATTGTTTATATGACATAATTAGATAAATTTTGCATCAAGAAAAATAATAGAAAGAGATAAGGTTTCCTCATTCCTAAGTCTCAATTACTGCATTTATTTATAATATCATAAACTTTCCATGGGACATAAAAAGCATACTAAAGGTAAAGAATATATTTAGAACGTAAATAAAAGAACAAAAGCTGCTTTCTGCTGGCAGGAAACAGCTGGAAAATGACCAATGATAATAGATTGAAGTCAATTTATATGGCAGTTTTATTAGCAGATAATGTATTTTTTATTGTAAAATATTGAAACTGGTTGACCCGTGTGGATGTGGGGTTTTGTCTATCAACAAATTGATTTCTTATGGATTTCCTTATGTAAGTTAATAAACTTTACACATAATTCCTGGATTTTGTGTTAACAGCTAACACAAATTTCTATGTTATTAATTGAATTATGATTGAAAAAAATAGTTTCAATTGCATATACCTTTAAATATAGTGACCCCAGGACTTCATAATAGGAGGATTTTCAAATAATTACTGTTTGCATGAATGTTTCACATTACACTAGGAATTTAGAGAATTGAATCTACTGGAAAGGTTATGGTTTAATATATTGTGGAAATAACAGCTTAATATCAATCAGCTAATCAATTATAAAATTCCCTTATGTACATATAAAATAGAAGAATCTGTTCCTATTATAACTGTTACCTTTGGCAGTGATGTCTGTCAATACATGTCTAATAGTCATATTTATACTTAAACCATACCACTTTTCTACAACCTGAGATAATTGTTACGCTGAGCTTGTCCATATGCGCTTTAATTTAACTTAAAGTAATCCTGTCATTTATTAGAACTGATTGATATGGATTTCTAGGTGGTGCAGTATGCAAAAGAATCTTATCTCTGGCACTAGACTCAAGAAAGTCATCCCATGTGTTTTGTTAGGTGTCCCAACTTAAGAAAGTACCATTTTCCCCTCAAATGTAATATTTATTTTTTTAATCGTAGCATTTGCAGAAAACACCAACCTGACAAAATGGGAGTTGACCCTAACTGCTGTAATTATTGCTAATATCTTCCTCTAACAAAGTGATGGTAGTAAATATCAGTGCAACTATATTCAATTGCTTGCTGTCATATCATATTTTAGTAGCTCGCCTTTGTGCAAATTGTTTATAGTATCTTCTAAAACACATCCATTTGATATGAAATTACTAATATTTCCCCAAGATTTAGATTTATAAATTTATTAGTCATCACATTCTTGTCAAATGTGATGATGTGAGGGCTATTTTTTTCAACCGCCAATGAGGCATAAATCAAAATAGGAGTGAATACCGAAATGGTTTTATTTATAGTAGTTAAGTACATATTATACAATATTCTTTTTCAATAGAATCACCTTTCAAGGTTAATACATTTGCCATACCAGTGTACCAGCTATGTCCTCTTCAAACACTTTTAATTACCTGTGTATTGAGCCAGGCCTCCATGTCATCTTGAAGCTTCCTGTTTGCACTCAAGGGTGTCCCTCCCACCCACTTATTCATCTGCTGAAAAAGGTGGAAGTCAATGAGGTTGCAAAGTGATTAAATACTCCCCATTTGAATTTCAAAAGAAGTTGTTAGGTTGAAGCAGCATGATGTGATCCAGCATTGCCATGAAGTGACACACTCCTTTTGTTTTTCCTGACTCGTCATAGTCTTCACAATGTCGCACAATAAGCATCTGCTTAGATTGACCATAAAATCAATGAACACATTGGCTTTTTGGGCCTAAACCCCTATAGTCTTCTAATCTAATCTAAACCCCTATGGGTCTTCTTGTTGGATTGTTTAAACCTTTTGAAAATTACTGTACATCCACTGTTATAGCAGTTTTTTTGTTTCTGGGATACCATAATGAATCTACTTTTCATTTCCTGTCACAATTGCTTTCAAAACCTCTTCCCCTTCATTCTCGATAGCACAAGGGAAACATTATGGTTGATGCAATCCATCATTTTTTGTAATTGCCAGTCAACAACTTTGGTACCAACAAGCACAATTTTTTTGGTCTCCAGGGTATTTGGTTGAAATCATGTAAAGAGATGGCCTAGAAATTTTTGGAAAGATTAGTGATCTATTCACTGGTCACAGCAAGGAATGGAGGTTATGGCAGGTATGTTGCCAGTCCCTACTGTGCAGCTATGCTTTCTACCACAAGGTGGGTTATTTAAGCAGTGCTGTTAGAGGTTGAAAATAAAAACAACCCTCGTATATATTCTATATTTTCAGGCATAACTATGTGGAAATCCATTTCTGAGAAAAAGGAATAACGTACAACGTATTTTCCCACTAAGAATTTTAATCTGGTACGACTAGTTTCAACGCTATGGTGTCATCTTCAGATCTGAA
>WURS02462593.1:0-13498 GCA_011762765.2 Rhinocypha anisoptera | reverse complement strand
ATGAACCTGAGCCGGCCCACTATTCCTCCAATGACCGATGCAATGTTCGCCCCGAAGCCAAAGAAGGGCAAAAAGCGAAAGACGAGACTGGAGGACGAGATTCGCGTCACCGTCCATATTGCCGAAATCATTGCTCGTCAGCGATATATCGTCCAGCTTTGTCGTGCCCTCATGCGATACGGAGCCCCCACTCACCGTCTCGAGGAGTACATGAAGATGACAGCCCGGGTACTTTCCGTGGACGGCCAGTTCCTCTACCTGCCCGGTTGTATGATCATGTCGTTTGACGATCCCACAACTCGCACGGCCGAGGTTAAGCTGGTGCGAATGGTGCAGGGCGTGGATCTGGGACGGTTGGCCGACACTCATCTTGTTTATAAGAATGTCGTCCACGACATGATTGGCGTCGAAGAGGCCACTCAAGAACTGGATGAAATCATGAAACGCAAACCTCGCTTCAACAAATGGATCCTTGTTCTCATTCACGGTCTGGCAAGTGCCGCCGTTGGTCCCTTTGCGTTTGGTGCCCGACCCGTGGACATGCCGATTTCCTTCTTCCTGGGTTCCCTGGTGGGTTTGATGCAGCATGTATTGGCACCCAAATCGATCCTCTATTCAAACGTGTTCGAAGTAACGGCGGCTGTTCTGACATCCTTTTTGGCTCGTGCGTTTGGTAGTATTCGGGTCACCTGGGGTGGCGGGGAAAGTGAATATCTATTCTGCTTTTCTGCTCTGGCACAGTCCTCCATCGCTTTGATTCTCCCCGGTTTTCTTGTTCTCTGCAGTAGTCTGGAGCTACAGTCCCACCAGATCATTGCGGGGTCCAAAATGAGGGATGTGTACATGTTTCCTAAAAGCTAGTACGGGGATCGGTTTTTATTCCGGTAATTAATTCGTTTCGGATATCCTAATCCGCGAAAAATACCGGATCCCGGTGAAAATTTTCCTACAAGTCCCTCAGGGGAATGATTTCTGTTCGCTTAAAAAGGTTTTTAATGTTCGTAAATGATATATCTTGTTTAAATAATAATGTTATTTCACGCTAGTAGTTCTCTATTACATTTACAGTTCCCGTAACAATTGTAGTTTTTTTTATTTAAACAGTGTTTTTAGCTTAAAAATATCACCAAACAGATTAAACAAACTAATTAAATGGATCGTACCCGAAGGATGGAGGAATTTCAATTTCACTGACGGAAGGTACGACGGCATGTTAGCTATGTGCGGCAGAGCTAGAAAAGAACGTATTGTACGAACCATGTACAGGTACAAAATATGTCGTCAGGCTAGGTAAAATTACTATTTAAATCCATGGTGTACATTACAGCGAACGATATGTTACATGGAGAAATTTTACACTATAAGAGAGATGAATTTAACCACAAAAAATGAAATAGCTAGGACTTATTATCTAAATTTTGTTACACTGGTGGATTTTTGGGCTGCATAAATTCGGGAAAATTGAAATGAGACGGACATTTCTCAGAAGTATAGTTCTACGTGAACTTATGTTACCTCAGAGTGTGGTAACATTTGTTTTAATGTAAAAAATATTCATTTTCAAGGCCACATTTTTTATTTCACATGATTTCGTGAACGAAGTAATTACACGAATTCACTTTTTGCCAAATCTGGGAAACATTTGTCTGGGAACATTTCACTCTGGGACTGATGCCTGATAAGTTTTTTTTCGGATTATGAGAAGGTAGTGAAAGAGACCTACTTGGTTTTCAGAAAGTGAGATTTATTAAAAAAAAATATATCGAAACCTGCACGGAAAAAGCCATACTGTGGACGGGGTCACGGGATGTGCCACCTTCAATGGGATGCCAGCATGATTGATCCATGTACTCCCCATGACCTTCGACCCAATAAACAAAACAGCTCACGGCAACAGCGGTCCATGCCTTCATGACCTAAACTAATGACAAACGAATGAATCGCGTCGCACACATGCCGATACGGCGTTATACACAAACCGGGTAACGGATGGATCTTTTTTTCGGAGCACGGAATGTTACGCATCTCCTGAATCAACATTCCGAACAAGTGTAGTGCCATCTTTTTTGAATGAATTTTCGTCTGCCGTAAAATAATTGTTAGGTACACGTTAATTTTTTTTCGGTGGATTCCATTCAAGAGAAAATCTCGCATTGGCAAAAGCATTGGCAAATTAAATCCATGATGACCGATTCCTGGATTTTCTTCAACGAATCACACCAATTTAAAACTAGCCGTGGGCGTTTTCACATAGGAAAATTTTTTTTAGAAGGAACGGGCACCAGGAAAAAAATGATCATGTTAAATTATCTAAATCTGCATTATTTCTTATGAAAACTGGAACAAGATATTTTTATTCGGATATTAAAAACTCCCTAGATCGGGGGTGGCGAACTATGTAAGCGTGCTCAAAATGTCACATTTAGACATTATTTTAGCACGCGGATTTGATACAGCAATAAGGATTTTTCCACGAGAAGTTTAAATTACTTACAGAGGGAAAACAAAAATTGAAATCAATATAAATTTCAGGTTTGACGAATTACGTTGATTGTTATTGTTTAATGATATCACTGATTATTTCCTTTTTATTTAATATGTAAATTATTACTTTATTATAATTTAATGTGTTTTCACAGTGCACCAAAATATAATGTATGACTGATAGGGATATTATTTGATATTTCACTTACCCCCTTACCTTAGTTATAGACAGTAATATAATATTTAAAATTCAAAACAAATATTTTGCGAATACCATTTAAAATCTTTTTCAATGAAAAAAAACACCCTATTCCTCTTATAGACACAAGAAAAATAGGTATATCTCCATCTCAATCCATGATTTGTCACGAGAACCAAGGGTATAGCATGTACTCGTATTCAATATTTAATAAACCTTAGCACTCAATCCCCGAAATTTTCGCCATCCCTGTTGCAGATAATAACTCGTAATGTATAGTTGTTCGATTCAATAAAATATTTACAAAAATGCTAGATTTCTTTCATACGGGGATATAACCTAATTGTTTCATCCATAACCGTAAGATTTCTAGTAACCTTCTGTAAGAATAATTTTTATATTTTGTTTACCCAAAAAATTTTATGAATAACTTTGAATTAATGCCGAAATTTACTTAGTTGTCCGATATTTTATTTCGCAATTGTTCGTCCTCATTTCAGAAAAGTTTCACATCTCCTAACGAGTAGCTTCCTCAAGAAAACGGTGAACCTGTTTACCTTATTGCACGTCAATCCCATTATTGTGAATATCGCGACAAAGCTCCCGCTTAAACGACCGACGGAATTGGTACCAATTAATTATTTTAATATAAACAATTAGGTGTATCTAGGCAGGGAAGGCGGGGAGAAATGGAGATGATCTTACGTTCTCATCGCCGCGAATTAACTCCTCCTCGGAATTCTTCCTCGGCGACTGACCTACGTAGGGAGATTTATGAGCAGCCTCTGTATCTTCCTTGGGAGATAAAAGCAAGCTCCCAGATTTTAAGGCAATAACATTTTCAATTAAACCCTTCCCGGAGTCAAGTAAGAGCAGACAGCCATTATTCACGGCAATTGCTTCCAGGCAAAGGGGGAAACGGAGCTCCCTTGCCACACCACCTATGGAGTTCCTTAGGCGAGGTCATAATTCAAAGTGAGGGGACATGAAATTTTTAACACATTCATTTCTGGGACTCGCAGATTTAATTACTTTTAATTATTCGAATCAAATAGTAAGTTGATGCTAGAAAATTAGTTCTTCCCTTCTCCGAAAAAATGTAATGGTGTCTTGGCTGCACTTCTCTTATTCTTCATTTGAGGAGTTCTTACTACCTGTTTGATTAATATATGTAGCTTTTCTCAATTTTGATCATCAGGTTTTGTTTGCCTCAGTCAGAAAAATCCCCAGCATAGAAATATTGTACTAATATCCTCTCAGACGGTCAAAGTCTTATTTTAGTACTGCTCACTATCCTGTCGTGTCTTGAACTTTGGAATTGTAGCGGAAGCTTTACATAATTTTATGAATTTGAATAATTTATCAATAAATTAATTGTAAAATTTCGTGCGTTCTTGACGTTCCCATTTTGACGTTCCCATTTTGACGTACCCATAGTTTCAGATCTCTGTGATCGTTTTTCATTCCCGTCTTGTGTTTAAATTTCCGTCTTGAGCTTTAATTTCCGCTTTGCGCTTTAATTTCCGTTTTTCGTAATTTTTAATACCATTCCGCGTTTTTGTTCTGAAATTGTGCATCGCAAATTAAAAATAATTGAACATGGTTTAAAGCGGTTCTATTAACAACGTATAAATATATAATTACACATCTGTTCGTGAATGGCGCAATTGTAATACATTTTTTTAAACTTTTTTTTTGTCAATTTGAGTAATGGTCACTGATCCATCCAATAGGTTACAAGAGACGGAATTTTTCGGCAAGAATTTGTAGAGTAGCCAATTTCCGCTTAGGAATGAGATAGTTATGCTTGTTTGTAGCATATTTTGGACCAGTTATCAGTATTTTGTATAGAATACTTAATGATGATCTTTTACTGGAAAAATAATGGACATCGCAGTGTTATGGACTTTTATAATCCTCAGCTGAATCATCTGTCAAAGAAATAAAGTCATTTTAACCTTACTGAAATTATTTCAATGTTGTAACTTAGTGAAGTGATGGTAATAAAACTACCATATCAAGTCTCACGTCATGGTATGGTAGTTTTAATTTTTGTTTCCATAATTATGATAAAAGAAAACAAGTGAACTCAATTCGCCAGACAATGCATAGTTACAACCATTTTTCCATTAAAAGTTATTAGCCATTTAAATAAAGGTGGATTGCATCAGTGAGGAATAATACCTCTTTTAACGCCTTGTAAAATCCATATGTTTTCATGAAAATCAGGACACCCACTCTAGTGAATATGCATTAATAAATTATATTGCTAGTATCAGACTCCACACAATATTTTCCTAACTACGTCACCTAAAGTTTCCCGTGGCGTTGAGTGTTTAGCACCGCTTTTTACACACTTCCATGAAGGGATTCTTCACATTGGGGAACAGAAGAAGAGCAGGTTAAGGCTAGGTTTGGACTGAAGGGGGAATGAATAACATACTTCACATTAGGATACGAATTGCTCGAAAATGTTCTGTTGTTCTGGTGTGAGATCTCTCGGGAGACACCCAATGATATTTGTAATATTTATGATGATACTCTGATGCCATTTGAAGATTTTCACTTATAATGTGGTAGCAGTTGTGTTAATATTTACTTCAGTCAGTGAAGTGAATATTGCCGCAGATCCATATTTCTTGACTGTCTCTCCCCTTTAAAAATTTAATTCATCTTCTACTATGCTAAAACTAGGAACAGACACTCCATAATCATCCTGTAGTATTGACTGACTATTTTGTTTGCAGAAACGATTTTCATGCGAAATATTGCTCTTCGCAAGTTATGTACCCCCACCGTTGCCTTAGACCAACTGAACAAGTTTCAACTTGTGATAGCAGTCGCTAACACAGTAGTGGAGTCAAATTAAACTCATTCACATACAATAAATGCGTTATGGGATTATATAATGCATGATCACTCTTAATTGATCACCTCGTATCTAAATAGTATGGTGCAAGAGAAACATAAAGGCAACTCATTCCACCCGCGGAATTTTCTTAGATGTCATTTATACTAATTACCTCCGTCGATGTTTATACAAAACTGAAATTAAATTCTGGGGATTAAACGTCTGCGCATTGGACAAGGTTGTGATTTTTTCAAACTGAGTGAATGTTTAATCAGTCGTTTTAAAAAATTTGTTTATAATTTCAGTTTTAAATTCACTAAATAAATTTTCCCGATGAAAATCATCCTTTAATACTGTATCGACCTTGAAAATAATTTATTTTTTATAACGAACAGATGTTTAAATTTACACGATCACAATGTTCTTGAATGTCTGCGATTACGTGTAAATGGCGGCGATAACAGTTCGGTTATTCTGAGTCCAGGTACACTAATTTTGATGGCATACGAAAGTTTTTATTTTCTGAAACAGAAGGTAGGTTACATCACTGAATTATCTTTTGTGGAGAGAGCATCGTATAAAATCCATCAACATACCTTAAATTTTGTTCGAATAAAATATGTACGTTATCCGCCTACTGTTTCTTTGTGAAATGGTGAAATTTTACTCAAATTCGAATTACAGTACTGACATAAAGGAGAATTTATGATACGTCAGTATCAACTAGCGGTTGTAATTCCAAAACGGCCAAGCATGCCTCACATATGATATGGCTGCCGATGTTCGTCCTAAAAAAATTTTGTGAACGGTTTTCAGAAGCGATAATTCTTGGGTTGATTGTAGTGGTTTGGTTGATTTAATTCCCAAAGTTTAGTGATACAAAAACGAGTTCCTCAAGGACGAATCTTTCGAGGCTCAACTGGCATTTCTCGTCCAAGATATTTAGATCCCTTTAGAAAATTATGTTCAATTCGATAATCTATTTCTAGGTGTTAAAAAAGCACTCGACAAATTTCCCCATACGAACTTTCTCCTACACTTTGAAATCTACGGAACAGATAAATAATGTATTTACATTGAATTAATCAACTTGTAAAAGGTTGAAAGAAATGATCTTAACAGCTATTGTACCACCCTAGTGAAGTCTCATTCGGTCCAGGACGTGTTTTTGGTCCTCTATTGTTCCTTTTATATATTAATGACGTCAGTACACAGATTTCAAGTAAACTTCGTCTCTTTGCAAACCATTCAGTCATAAACAGGTAGATTTTTACTGAGGAAGGTATGAAATCGTCTGATGATCTAAAAGCGATTCTAAATTGGAGCGGGAAGTGGAAGCTAGAATTAAACTAGAAAAAAATGTCCTCATGTATTGTTGGAGAAAAAACATTCCACCTGGAGACTAAGGGCCTGTTCTGGAGAAAAATATTTTTTGAAATTTGTGGAATAGTAAATAAAAAGTAAGAATTAAAAAGAGGATACTTGGGAAATGTCGTGAGAGGGTAAAGTATGACTGTTATTTTACACTTGTTAGCCACACTTAGAGTAGCTATGACGAGACTATTAGATCCTCGCGAGGTAGTCTTAGTTTTGGAATTATATCGAGAGCAACGTAGACTAGTTAGCTTTGTGAAGAGGTTTTATGATCCACGCAGTAGCGTCACGACATCATTGGATGAATTAAGTTGGTTGACCGTAGTTGACCGTGGGTTGAAGTACAGGTTAAATTTAGTGTGTAAATTTACGGCTGGGCAGTTTTAAAAAGTTTTAAATGCATATTACATTGTTAGATACGCATAATATTCTATATCAGATCACGTGCATAAAATCAGGGTGATGGATGAAGAACTGATATTTTTTAAATGTCATTTCTCCCTTGTACTATCAGTGATCAAATTATATATGCTTGCAAGGACGACGAGTGGAAATGGTATAGGTGCTGTATTTTGAATATAACTGTTTTTCTATTTTTGTTATTTCGTGGATGTAGATTCTATTCAACCATTTTCTTGTAGAATCTCTACAGCTTTTTTCTTGGTAAAATACACTCGAATTCAGTAGACAAAGTAGCGATAAGTATATCTTCAAACTTTCTACACTTTTAACTTACTTATACTTTTAAGCTTTCTAAGCTAATTTCCTTAGCATGCTACCACATCGTTGTATTTTTCCAAGTTCGGATATTTGAAATCTTGATGCGCATTTAATCCATGTTATTTTTTATTTAAATTGACGGATGCTCAACTCGAACCATTTTCCTTTGCCCTTGTATGATATAAGGAGTGAATTTTTTTCTTCAACGTGAGAGTAAATTGTGGCTTATATTGGTGGATATATTTTTTTCGCTTTTATATACGTAGTCGTACGAATTGGAACAAAAGGAAGTAGGTGAATAGCAGGAAAGAGTACGGAAAATTGACGCCTGAGAACATGAAATTTGACGTGAAGGAATAAAAGGCAAGTAAAATCAGGGTTAATCCTTACTGCGGAAAACACTGATTGGAAAATATGACTTATTCAAAATATTTGGAGAGAAGTTAGTCATAGCGTCGATTGTGGCGCAAATATTCCAGTTCGTGCCAGAGAGGCGTTGACACCTTTAAATGAAATACCTAGGCATAAAATAAATTACTTTGAGTTTTTTTTTCAGTTTGAAATTCATCTTTCCGGGCTAATGCAAGTGGACGTCTTGAAGCTATTCTACCAAGTGCTTAACCATTATTTAAGAAAATATTTTAATAAAAAGATAAAATTTCCATAGCTTTTAAAATTCTTTAAACGAAACCAAATCCCAATCCTTAGACAGTCAGAGAGCGTTCAGAGAATAAATTTTACGAATATAAAAATTACTACAGTACCGTGCTTTGAAAACAGTTGTTAATGAATAACCTCAATCGTATTCAATTAGCAAGTGTAGATGAGGTGGGATAACGATATGTGCAAAAGAAAGCGCAGCGGTTTTGAGAGAATGGGTTTCAAAGTTACAGTTTGTATCTATTTTTACCGCAGGCACGGGTTTTTACGAAAACTTTTGTGTGGTGTACATGTGCGACTGGTTTTTGTGTCTCCGATGATTACTTTCAACTGAATACGAATGAGTTACTCTGCTGATAATCACATCCTCTCGGGAGTGTGGTGAAACTTTCGGAATGTGAGTGTACATCACTTTGAATTAAATTCGTAGAATTACACGCGATGTGGTGAAACTGGAACCTAAAGCTGTCCGGAATTGAAATTACTTCGGCAAGCATCGTCGTTTTGGAATTCTTATCGAAATTTTGGAGCACGTCACTTCGCGTGGTCATACAATGGTTTCAGTAAAAAACCTTCGCCTACATTCGAATAGTCTCGGTTCTCGTTTCCCAAACTAAATTGTGATGCTAGGGAATTTAGAAGAAATTTCAACTTTGCTATTTCCACTTGAAGATTCATTTGGTCCGACCATGGTTTCATTACAGGGTAACATTATCAAGGTGATAACGTCATTTCTGCAGTGAAACCATGTTTGGATCAAATGAATCTTTATGTGGAAACAGCAAATTTGAAATTTCTTCTAAATTCCCTAGGATGAATGATTTCCATGTAGTTACGCCCGCTACCGTAACCTATAAATGGCGATGAGAGAAAATCGTTCCCCTCTTCCAGGTCCTACAACTTATCGTCCCCAACCACTATTCGTGACCGCAGTCAAACCATTCCAAATCTACTAAGGGCTAATGGCAAGTGGCACGGAAACAACATGCCTCTCTAGCAACAGTATCATGCAACTAACATCACCGCTGAGGTTTAAAGGAGAGGGCTACTAGCAAAGTCATCGAAGGTTTCATTGGCAATAGTACTGGGTCCGTAAATGCCCAATGTGTAAACAAATTGCATTATCTATGAATTGAGAAAACTTTGTAATATATTGATTCCCTTCCTTTAGATTTTAATATGCTTATGTGGATGTCTCCATACAGATGTTGCTGATGGTGTCACATAAATATATCAACTATGGGTTTTTGATGACAATTAGTGGACATATACTTTTTAGGGAACCATTCAACAAAGTGTTTATAAAATGCTACGAGAATTTCATCAAAAGAGAATTTAGAAGAATTAACTTTGCTATTTCCACATAAATGTTTATTTGTTCCTATGTGTGTCCTTTATGTGGAAATATCAAAGTTAATTCTTCTAAATTCCCTACGACGAATGACTTCCACAAATTTGCGCCCGCAACTGTATCCTGTATCCTATTTCAGAAAAAGTTGAATGGAACAGAATTCTGGATTGATAATAGAGTGAAACGTTTTCTATATTTTTTTAATCTCTCATCGGTTCCTTTTAACGCAGTTCGACATGTTATTTTTAGCTCCACTGCGTTTTGAGTCAGCAAGTGGAATTTTACCCTTGTCACTTTGAATTTCAACTTCTCATCTTCATTCCCATACGGCAATGACGGCGTTAAAGCCTTTTTCAGTATCTATACGGCACTCTCGCATGAACAAGTTAAATGTTTTGCCTCTTATTACTTCAGGGATCTTTCAAAACGCCCTAAAACGCATTACCAGCGTAATGTTCGAAGGGGAAAGTCACCATTGAGGACGAAATTGATGCGACGTCCATCAGACGTCGGACGGTTGTTCTCATTCACCAGTTAATAGAATTTTCGCGACGTATGGCCTCGGGGCCTGGGTCACTGGAATTGGAGTGCGCGGTGGCAAGGCCGGAAAAAAAGGAGAGAGAGGGAGAGATAAGTTGTAAGGTAGGAGGGGGAAGGGCAGGCCGGAGAGAGGGTCTGGTCAGTGTTGGATTCGAGAGGAAAAGGACGGATGATGGAAGATTTAATGCATTTCCTCTCAATATGATGTTTTTAATGCCTTCTTCGAGCGTCGAGGTCATAGCGATCGATTAATCTCCTGGCCTTCCCGTCGTTCTTCGTGAACATACACATCGATTCAAATTTTTCAACCTTCATCTCGCGGGATTAAAAGACAGGGTTATCAATTCGCATTTCATTTTAAGTGTCGAGTTTGATGCGCAAGGCAGGGTTAATCACTTAGGGATTAGCCTCGTGTCTTTTAAATGTGATTACGAGCAAGTGGATGGCGGAGATACGAGTTTACTGTGACAGGACTTGTTTTGGCGCCGAGATATATTGCGTGGTTACTCCTTACTACTCCGAGATCCATTAATATTTCAGCGATATTTAACGTCATTTTCGCTCTAGGGGGCGTAGACAACACTTCAATAATCTTCCCTCCTATGGGCATTAAAAAAAATTTTTTTTATTTGGCTTTCCTTTATCCGTAAACAATGTTCCATGACCCTGCTCATCAGTTAGTATCGGAGAAATCAGTAATTCACTGTAACATCGTATCTATTTATGAAACAACAACTTATAATACAAATATCTCCGAATAAGAAACAAAAAACTATCAATTAGTGTGAATAGTAGTCTTCAATAAATTCTTAAGTATTAATTTCAATGGTAACATAAATATTATAAACGGTATCAGGCTTCACTTCGTGGAAGTTATATATATCCATGTTAGGAATAAATAAACTGTATTTTTCCACAGATTTTATTTTTATTTCGACGCGTTTCGCCGTCACTACGGTATCGTCAGATACACTGTCGCGTCGAAAGAAAAATAAAATCTGTGGAAAAATACAAAGTTTATTTATTCCTAATATGGTAACATTAAGTTTTAAGATAAATGTTCTTCGTCTAATTCTGAAGTAGGTCCGTACAGTATAGGTGCCCTATTTTTACGAAATGGATTCTACGGGAAAATAAATATTATGAATGATCTTCCCGGAAGAGACATAATTTCATAAGGGCATTAAACTACTCTGTTCTTGGGTGACTATATATAGTAGGGCAGAGTATGAATAATTGGTATCAAGAAATACGCGTGCAAGGCATGCTATGCAGGAGTAAGATACAAGCCAAAAATTCCAAAGGAAGAGACGATAAAATAGATCGTAAAATAGAGATAGAGACGACAGGATTATTCTTGCTTGAAAAATAATCGATGCTTCTATTTCTCATAAACGTACATATGACTTCTTTCGAGGAGGAAAAAGGGGTTACGTTGTGTAGATTTACTGCTGATTTCCACTTGTATGCAGTTTAACAGAGATTCTTTTCCCTACCGCTTTTTCTGTCTCATACTTGGTTTCATATCCATGAATAATTTACCATATTCAGTCATAAAAATATTTTACACACAGGAAAGAGAGCCTATAGGTATTCTTTCTGCTTTCACCGTGTCTCGTCGGGTATCATTAATTGGAAATATTTACTAATTCATTCTAGGATGCTATAATATTTAGCCATTTTAACGACTTAGAATAAAGGTTCCATTTCTATAACGCCTCTGGTTGGAAAGAATTACCTAACGGTTTAATTGCTCAAATCCATTAATCATTGTGAACGCATTAAATGTTCACCGTCTTAACGACAGCATAATTCCATCTTTGCATGTTCATATATCGATTAATTTCTCAGAAAATTGTAATATAATGCTCTCTTATAAATGCGGAAATTTCCATAATCAAACGGTATTCACAAAAATGCATGAAGCAATATCTTTCCGTCAAAAGTTAGTAACGATACGCATCATTAACATATTAAAGGATCATTGTATTTATTAATGTTGTGGATATTTGTTTAAATAAATTAAATTCAATTCTCAAGTACAGGGAAAAACAGACTAAAATACCAACAAATCATAAATATATCAAAAAAATATATCGAACAATATCTACTTCATAGGATACAGCTTTAATTAAAAATAAATTACAGGTCTTATTAAGGTCCAATTCGAAATAAATTAATTGAAATTTAGACGGCTTTAACTAAAATATAAGACGAAGATTTTACTTAGAATGTTCTTATTCAATTTAGTTGCAATCACTCTGAAGGCTACCGCCACAGAGTATAGCAGATGGTAATTCCACACGAGCCATACTGGAAGTGCGATAAGGTCTATAAGGATAGGACTTAATAATTAATATGTTACTTATTGTTAATTTCTTACCAACTACTGTTTGGACTATGTAATTAATGTAAAGATAATTACAATGTCAACATAAGTAATCGTAAGTTTAGATGTTAAGGACTTAAACTTAGAGACAAGGTTCATTCATGTGAAAGAATATCGTTTTTTGGAGTACATGCAAACATTTTGTCAAACTCGTAATTGACTGTTGTTCTTAAGTGGTATCGCATGTAATATTTTCTGTAACCGTGCAAGAAAAAATATAATTTTAGATGTGTCAACTAAACAATCTTTCCCCCTAATTCTATATTTGGAGTTAACTTGCAGTTATAGAGTGCCGAAAGTGTTTAGAAAGTATTCAGCTTCATACATGAGCAATAATTTTGCGTATAATTTAGCATTCACTTAAAGACTGTTTCGCAACGTAATTCATAGAATGAGCTATTCTACAGGAGACAATCCAATCGCAAAAAGAAGCTTGTCTCTTGAGGATAACTGGAACATAAATTTAGGTGATTAAATTATAAAAACGGACATTTTCCTCCAGGAACTAGTCGATCAATTTATTTATCCGTGTCTTCTGTGATTACTTAGTTTTGGACTTATTACCTTGGTTGATTCTACGTATCTTCCTAAAAATTCCTTGCTATTTCGTAGTTTGGCCCGGATGATATTACCCAAAGATCTCCAGAGTTGATCGATGTCTTGTGGATTTAATATATATTTTATTTGTGACTTGGGTTGATTTTAATTAAAGAATAAAATATGTGTAAAATTGTATAATATCTATGAATGGACAGTGACACTGAAAGTTTTAAAAAAATTGAGACATTTCTAAATTTTTTTATTATGCTATATATACTTTACCATTACTATACCAACATTATATATAGTGTATATCAATACATCATCATCATCAGTACTTCAATCCGAAGATTGGTTGACTGCAACCAATCTTCAATCAATATATAATAT
>WURS02462583.1:0-13499 GCA_011762765.2 Rhinocypha anisoptera | reverse complement strand
ATATTTGGAAGTAGCGGCGGCCGACATTTTTCAGATAGTAACAACGGTATCAACTAACTGGATGTTATGCGATATATTTCGCGATACATGCAGGCAAGATAGCACGGCTTCTATTTTCTTAAAATATCAAACCATGGCCGATCGTATCTCGTATCGGGGTTAGTACCCACCCCTATTTCAATGCAAGTGAGTGTTCGTATATGGAAGTTTCACTTAAAAGTGACCTTCAGGGAACTTGCATGCAAGTCGACTTACACGTGTTAAGCCGCCTTCACAAGTCGAAGTTCCCTGGAGACGGGAAGGATACCCCAGTCGAACCCTTCCTTCGATAGTCAAACCTTTCGGCGCCATTACGATGAGTCAGCACAAAAAAATTCTCCAGGAGCGACTGATTGACCACGATCGAAAATATTCTTATCGCCGGAACTTGTGAAGTAATTTGTCACCGAATCCACTTCCTCGTAGATGGACATACGATTGAGAAATAACACCGGCACACCCAAGCATGTGGTGGAAATCCTCGAAGTTGACGTTAAATTTTTCGTGGAACCCATAACAAACATTTCCCGTCACTTCGGGGTGGAACGAGGGTCCCCCGACCTATTCCCGATATTGATAAGGTGCGATGACTCGACTGTTTTCGAACCATGGGTGCTGACGTCATTTTTCTTAAGCAAGAAAATTTTCACTTTCGGTAGATTGTCTGTGCTGAAAGCATGTCCAAGGGTTTGACAAGAACCACCGAGAAGCACGAGTTCCGTTTCTGGTGACTCTATTGATTATTCGACAAGCACTCTTAAGAACATCATAAGGCTCATAAGAAAAAAAATATATATATATATACTTTTGTGTCTAAACTATTCTCTCGTGTTAAAGCAAGCGTATTTATGAGCAAAGTAATTTGCAATGTTATCATTTGTTATAAATAACCCGTTGCGTCTCTCCCGTTATCTTAAGGATCCCGCATAATGACGGAATTCATCTTTTGAATCTAACGACCCTTTTTCCCGTTACAATAGGATGAACATTTACGCAGTTTTGTCGTTCCTGGGCGTTATTTGGTCTTCCTTTACAGTAAAATTGAGTAAATTTCTAAATGAGAAACGAAATATTTCCTGGTAGGTAGGTAAGTGAATGTAGGCCGGAGCATCAGCTGATTCCAAATTCATGACATCCTTGTTGCGTCGAGACAAAAATCACCCAAAAGACATAAATAACCAAAAGCTCAAATTTGATGGCATCATCCCTCCAACTTGTGAGGTCAACTTTCCATTCCGCATGAAAAAAATCCGATTGATAAATTGGGTCTCCCTAAATCTTCTCTCTGCCGTTTACGTCTAGTGCAGCTGATCGTCGTAAATCAAGCGGAAGCGCTAAATTACTCATGTTACGCATCGATATTCGAAATTAAATCGGTGGGAAAAGGTGGAGAACGACATATTCTAAAAGCCCATCGCATGTAAAAACTCTGAGTAATCTGATTCAGAGCTAGAATACAGGATATCAGCCTTTGACGTCACTGTCATTCTGTGAGATAGCCATCACCAGAATGCTTATCGTTTAATTACCATTCATTCGATTTCCAGAATCTAACCGTGATAAACTACACCGAGAAGCCAAAGACGAAAAATAATATACGTCACTTTTGCTCGTGGTAGCCTAGTAGGTAGAGCACTTGACTATTGTGACCCGGGTTCAAGTTCCGGTGATCCGGCGAACACCTCCAACTAGACCCGTTCTGTGTGAATTTCAGGGTCCCTGATCTTACTGGGAAACCAGAGAAACGGAAAGGAACTGGCCCCCTTTACGTGAATGCCTGAATTATCACACGCCGATGAGCTCTACGCTCAAATCATCGAATAGTCCTTAAGTTGAAATACTGTGGTTCGTAAGGAAATACTATTTACTCGTCAAAAAGTTGGCGATTTGTTCGGAGGGTCGGTCGCAAAGATTTTTTTCGCAGATAACAGCTGATGATAATAGATGATCTCAAGTTTCCCCAGCGAATACTTTCGTTTCAGACTTCTCAGGTTTCCTTCCCGGATAATGGCGACGAAGGGGGGGCGGAGGGGGGGAGCGACGTTTCGAGGTCCAAGTCTGCCATCGTCTTCAGGGGGAGTCGCAGTCTGAGACAAACCCTGAAGACGATGGCAGACTTAGCCGTCGAAACGTCGCTTCCCCTCGACGCCATTACCCGGAAGGAAAACCGAGAATCCTACAAATCAATAGATGACGACGTGTGAATGTTGAAACCCGGGTCGCGATTTTTAATTCCTGGTGTGAGTGATAGTAATGTTCCTTTTCAATTATGTTTCCTTGCGGTTTTCCCTCCATTGCCCTCTCCGATTACTGATAATCAACTGTGAAACATTGTGATTAATTAAACCGTTATCACCCCTGACGTTCCGCTACTTTAGTCTAATTAAATTTCTTAATCTTTTATAAGTTAACCACTCTTCCTTCCTTAACGGATGAGTAAGGTAATTGAAGATTTAGTATTTCATTTTTCTCGGGGAAGCGATTTATATTTTTGTTCCGCTTAGAAACCCTACCACAGTCTTTTTCATTCGGGTGTCCAATCGGCTGCTTATTTTAACTCGCCATCTTAGTTTAATAATTCTTGGATAGTGCGGTTGAAGACTGGACGGAGTCCCGGTGACGTCTCAGAATACTTCCAGATAGGAATAAAGGTGAAAGTAATTTTCTATGGGCACCATATCCTCCTGGAAGACAAAAGTTGCCATAGAGGTAAAGGAACTGTCCCCCATTTGTCAATTTTCATACGTCGCGACGTAAGTAATAAGCCCAACGACACGTCGTTGGGTTTATTACTAGAGCTCGACCGTTTAGAAATAGTCCCGCGCGAAAACTCCTGCGCACCCCCTCTCTGTCCTCGGTTACCCCCACTCCGGGCTCCTTCCTTCCCATACTGTGCCTCCCCTACCAGCGTCATTTCAGCATAGATGCCAGCTCCTGACGTTTCGGTTCTCTCTCGGTACCCCACTGTACACCAGTGTGCGGAAAACTGGCAACACTGATTGCCTCTCCTCCAGTGTGTGAGTGAGAGAGTAACGTAGGGGAGGTAAGACCGGGAGGGGTGGTAGGCATCTTAGCTCCACCCACCGTTCACCGAGAAGGAACATTTCTAGGCGGTCGGACTCTATGAGGTGAGCTACCTACTCTCATCTACCAAACCGACTATCGGAATAATCCAGATAATGTTAAAGTTTCGGGTTCGCGCCGGAAGGCAAAAAAATTGGCACTTTATTTGTTTGTACCCTAATGGCATGTCATGAAAAGGCGTTAAAACGTTTTCGCCTCATATCAGACAACGCAATGTAAAACAAGTTAAAAAATAGTGTCAATAACGTTGAGGCTGATTGGGCCGCTTTCTTGCGACTGATGTTTAAACTCGAGTACCCATAATTTTTATTCCGATAATCACTTCGAGTCGAATTAGCCCGCGAGTATTCCACCTCTGATACGTTCAGACAATAGGGTTGAATACTGTGGTTTTCATTTCCATATATTCAGACTCAAAAATGTATAACGACAAACTGGATTGACTCTGGTGTCACTTTGTGGAACTGTTTCATACTTGGAAGGATTACTTTGTTTTCCATACTTTTATGCGGAAAAACAAAGTATTCCTTCCAAGTATTACGGCAAAGAAATTATCCCATCCGCGTTTCGTAATTTCGAAGGGGAAAGATATAGGGAGATGGGGTGGGGGGGAGGGAAGGCACTCCAATATGTCACGCATTACATGGGGCGTGTGCGCGAGCGTGCGACAATAGACAGAAGAATCTGAAGCCGGGCGTGACTTCCTGGATTGGAACGTAATCGCTCCTGTCAAGGACGCACGTATTATATAATTTCAAAAGTGACTTGTTCGCTTCGCGTCAGCAGGTAAATGCAGGGGGGAGGGCGGGAAGGTTATATCGGGGTAAACCTTTCGTTTCCACGTATAAATTGTATAATCACGACCCGGTTTCGTTAAGGAGTAATATCATCAGGTCACAAGATAAACGTAGTTCAAACTTATACTCCACACAGTCGGGTGGAGGAGTGTAGAAAATGGGAATTTTTTCTATGCCGTCACTTGATGACGTTAACCTATAACGAAATCGGGCCGTGATTGTATATGAGTATGCACGTGGAAACGAAACGAAAAGAAGTTTACTTTATCCCATTATAATCATGGAGTCCCACAAAGTGGAGCCGGAAATAGTTTCTCTTATCACGCATCAGGGACGCGCCTGTGCCGTCGTCAACCACCACTTGACACATTATCGACCATACTCACTAAAAACACACATTCACTGGTTTCAGTGACTCGCCGCTGGGCTAAATGCCTACACTTTTGCATTGGGCATAAAACTTTTGACGTGCAATGAACGCGTGCTTCCCGTGGAATAAAGTGGAAAGGAGGGGAAGAAAGGAGGAGACAATACGTACAGAAAGTTAATCGCAAATGATGGACTGCAAATATCTGCTGTGGGCAGCGGGTCATCCTCTCATCACGAGTCCATTCTCCTCTCTACCCCTCCTCTCTCCCTCTTCTCCTCTCTATCCTTTTCTCTCCCCCTCCTCTCTCCCTCTTCTCCTCTCTATCCTTTTCTCTCCCTCTTCTCCTCTCTATCCTTCTCTATCTCTCCTCAATCTCTCTCTTCCCTCTCTCCTCCCCTCTCTCTCTCCGATCTCTCTCCTATCTCTACCCCTCTCTTCTATCTCCCTACCCTCTCTCTCCCAACTCTCCCTCTCTCTCCTCTCTCTCTCCATTCTCTCTCTCCTCTCTCTCTCCATTCTCTCTCTCCTATCTCCCTATCCCCTCTCTCTTTCCTATCTCCCTCACCTTTCCCTCTAATTTCTCTCTCCCCTATCTCTCTCTCATCTCTCTCTCCTTTCTCTCTATCACCTAAATCTCTCTTCTCCCCTTCCCCACTCCCTCCTAACTCTCCTTCTATCCTCTCTCCCTTCTCTCACTCTCTGTCTCTCTCTCCTCTCCCCCCTATCTCTCTCTCATCCCGCTCACAGATTCCCCAACCACCACACGCTCCATCCCCTTCCCTATATTTTCCACCCAACGCTTCTCTCCTTGTCAAGAAGAAACATCTCGCCAAACGACTCCTGACCGTGAGTCACGAGTCACGACCATGAGCACTCGACGCTAGTAGGCCATTCGGGAGAACGTCGAGGACAAACTGTGATAATCCCAGCAGCTCCTCGTTTATATTTAAGTCCAGTAAAATTAACCACTATGCGTTTGGTCACCGGCAACACGTTTACTTCGAAATAACCCATAAGAGATTTAGGGTGGTGAAGTTTGTTTGGCCCACGGCGATGAAGACGAAGTCCACGACCGGTTACGGTCCGCCCCCGCGAGAATTTGATTTTTCGGTGTCCTAGAAAATATTTCAACGCAACTTATCAGTTACATCTTCTAAAGGACATCGCGGACGCCATGATCTACGTGCCATCATACATGGCCCGTTTCGATGGTTATCAATTATTCCACACGAGGCATGGGAGATATGACATCGTAAAAACTGTTTCAATAATGTATCATTCAAACATGCCATAAGAAACATATTGTATAGAACCATTTTATTAGACTACAATTCTTTAAACGCCATAGAGTCAGGTGAAAAAAAATATGGTGAAAACGATCCATAATCAAATAAATGACGGTAATTTACAATTTCCACATTTTAAAAAAAAGGTCTTCTTTATTCCCGACATCTTTCGGTGTACTACTTGATTATGGTGTAGTACACCAAAACATGTCGGGAATAAAGAATAAGTTTTTTTTTAAAGCGGAAATTGCAAATTGTATTACTTTATTTGACTACAATCTTTTATTCCACAAAATTATTATTGTTTATTTCTATTGGTCACTTTCTTATTTCTTTCTTTGATATTCATTTCATATTTCTTCGGCCATTATTTTTTTACTACTTGGTTATTACTATTGTTTTCGTAATATTCAATTTGGCAATCAGCCTACTGGCAAGGTTCAGTTAATACGATGATCAGGAAATTCATAAAAAAATTACGATTAGATATATCCAAGAAATAAAAAATAACCAGGCAAAGAATCAGAAAAAAAACGAGAAAAAAAGTAATTTAGTCCATGTTTTCGTCCACACTCTCTTAAAACTCCCGACGTTTACAAGGGATAGTCCAGAAACATCTACAGGTAGTTTCGTCCTAACACCAGGACCCTTTTTGCGGAAGGGATGCGTATTAATGTCAGTCCTTTGAATGAGGTATTTAAGTCCAATTTAGCAAGATCTCCCAAATAATTTAGTCCATTTTATGAAGATCTTCCATGGGGATCCACATCAGTTTGTATTTGAATCATTCAAGAAGTGTACAGCGATACCTCGACTAACGAAGATAATTAGTTCCGGAATCACATCCGTTAGGAGAAACGTGATTTTCCGAAAGGATCTACAGGAAATCGTTTTGGATGCTGCCAACAATTCAATGACGAGTGGTACAAATTGTAAACAAGCACGCTATAAAAGGACAGAAAATCACAATAGGCTCAGATTAAAATTCGAAAATTCAGCTTGCAACGGGGCTGCGTTATGTCGGCATGCGCATCCACCCAAACGTTCGTTTTCTGAAACGAACGAAAAAAGGTAAAAATATCTTCAATTGCGTTAGCAAAATGTGTTAGCCAGGGTAGAGGTTATAGTCGGACCGCGTAGAAATGGTCCTTCTCGACGAACAGTGGGTGGAGCTACGACTACCTATGACACCTCCCGGCCTTACTTCCTCCTCTTTTCTCTCTCACTCACGCACTGGAGGAGAGGCAAACAGTGTTGCCAGTTTTCCGCACACCGGCGCAGGGAAATTAATAAAATATATTTATGTTATTAAACTTCTTTATTGACATATTTAACATGGAAAATTATATATAACTCCCTAAGTTTTCGTCCACTCACCTAGTGGAGGAAAAAGTGAATATTTTCAACAACTTAGTTATGCAATTGCTCGATATTCACGCTCCTAAAACATTAATTAAGCCTAAACGTCGTCCTGCACTCTGGCTTACCTCCGATATCAGGAATTTAATGTTACTTACGGAATCGTCTTCGTCGAAATTTCCGAAGAACTCTTCTTCCTCACCTCCACGAGCAAAGTGATACGCAATCAAGTGCAGCACCGAACTCGTACCGCTAAACAGAAATACTAAATTGAGTGCTTTTCTGGAGAATGGGACGCAAAGTCCACTTGGCAAGAGTCATCGAGCCTTGGCCTTGGAATAACTAAACGATCTCCGCTCACATTGAACTTCCCCCTCGATGACCTAGCTATTTCCTTACACCTGCATTCAAGGTTGAAAATTCGGACGAAAACCTTGTTGGCATCCATCACATTCAAACTGATAACAGTCGCACTTATTTGAACGTGCTCCATTCTCGGATTTTGATAGTTCCAAGCTTTATTTTCCTCACTGCACACCTGAAATGGGTTTAAGAGAAGTGAAATTTCACTGTGGTAAATGATGGTGCAGTGTTCCCATACATAGAATCCAACTCATCTGTGATTTGCGTAGGCGTATTGCCTTTCAAAAACAAATATTTAACCACAGCTCGATACTCGATTTTGTCCATTTTCACAAAAACACTCACATCAATTCACTCAAACTACTGTTACATAACACTGCGCGTCCAAAATGGCTGAAACTTTGGTGAGTAACTGTCAACAGATGAACAACGAAATTCACTAGCTTTTATTTACGAGTGCTGTCATCTTCACGTTGAGGTAGGAAACTTTTCAGCCCACCCTCGTACTTATCTCAATTTTTGGCGTTAACCCTCTGCTGGGACGTTGTAGAGTCTACAACGTCCCAGCGGACGGTTAGCGCCGAAAAATAGGACAAATTCGTGTGTCGTTTCTCAGTGTATTCCAGGGTATTTCCTTCATCTATCCTCAAGAGAGTATATATGTATATATATATATGTTTGTGTGTGTGTGTTGAATTTTGCCTCTTGTCTTACCTGATAATGATGTAATAACATTGAAACCCGGGCAGAAATAAATAATTATTTTTGTAGAAAATTACGTCTATATATTCATAATGATAAAATTCCACCACATCGTGCTTGATACTTCACTCTTTGAACTGTTATCCTCTGTGACCATACTCCGTAAATAGCAAAAGTTTCTTGCTTTTTATATTTCTTCGGATTCAAAACAGTAGAAGAGATAATTATTTAAAAGCGAAGAAAAATGATTAGATTTTATTTCTAGCCTCAGACTTCGACTGTGCCACGTTTTCACAATCAGGTCATAATCAGCGACCATAGTATGTTACAGTCAAGACCAGAGCCGAAAGATAAAGTGTCTAGTGTCTACGGAGACTAGTGTCAGGTCCCACCTTTCTACGAATAGACGAATTTACGCAAAGTTACGGTTGAATAGATAAACTGATGAAGGACTCGGTTTCACGCGGCAAATTGAGATTCTCTGCGGTTTCCACCCAGGTGGCGGCGTTGATGCGTGTGCTTACCAATTCCATCACTCACTAGGGGAACCGGAGATCTCTTCCCCCTAAGATTGCTTGCTCCTCTTTGACGCTCATTGCTTCAAGGGTGTTCTCTAATCTTGCAACCTTAATTTAACCCATTTCCCCGCAAGGTAAAAATGATGAAATTTTGCACAGTGTCATCATTCGGGTGACAATAGAATATTCCATTGTTACTTTCATATATTGCACGGGAAACGGGATAAAAACCTTGCAATACTTGATCCCATTTCCTATCACAATAGTGGAGTCCGCCGATGTCAATTCATGGACGTCAATTTCAATACCCCAGGCACTTCACAGGCCTTTGCTGCAAGATCCGTTTTCAACGAATATACGGGAATTGACCCTGATGAAGGAAACAAAAATGAATTTTTAGAAATAAGACGACCACTCTGGAAGGCAGTTAATGTTGAAGAATGTCTATCGGCAATTCGGTCACGAGGTGAATACCATGTGCCAGAACTTGGTCGAATTCAGAGTTATGCTCAACCAACTCCGATTGGTATTTTTTACATTCTACGTCATTTTATTGAAATGTTTTCCGATCTCATAACGCAAAAAAAGATGCCTCGTGGGCGTGCGGCAACACCAGGCATGCATTCCCACATGAATAATGATTTACAACGCAAGCAAACGACTGGCAAGCGAAAACATTCAGCAGCTAATTATTATTCTATTCGTGCAGGAACAATGTTATCGGTTATAGTTAAACTTAAGACGCATGCGGGATAACTAGAAAATACACTACCCATCTTAGTTATCATCTCCACGCTTGCAATCATGCCCATTTTGATCTCTAATCGTGTGAAAAAAATGAGTACATTTTAAATGTATCCGTTCTATAGACCATCTCCCTGATTTTGTCTGTGATCGAACCTGCCGTACAGTGCTCAAATGTTTCTGACATCTTCGGAAAAGTGACCTGCCTCAAATGAATGCATTCAATTTAACCTTTACTTTAACCTAGGGTCAATGAGTGGTTACCAACCTAATATGTACGCCAACGTCGTTACACTACTACGTTGATTTTATCAGCTTTTCACAAATGTAGCTGCTCTTCGCTGCACAAAATCTTCCATCCAGCAGAACACTCATCAGCTGAGAGATACGACGAAAGTTGAGCGAGTTAAATTTAAGATGAATATGTGATTAAGAAAGATTATTCGACCGGAATTAGTAACTTGGTTAGCGATCTGTCAATCGTTGTACCGCCAGTGCAGCCCAGTGGGCGTCACTGACCTTTCAGCGAGAACATACCAAAATACTGACCAACTAGCCCAATTCAGGGGTTTGGGAGATCATTTCAACAAGTCCAAATTATGTATAAAGAGCATGTGACGACTATGCATGCACCCGATCAAAATCAAATATTATTTTAAGTTGCGTCTTTTTTATAAGCCCCATTAGTGAGTAAACAGTGGCACAAGTGGCGGCTTCCGTACCAAGACAATTTCACCCATGCTTGCGAAAGGGGTGTGCCTGAATCTGGCCTCAACTGATTGCCATCAACGTCCATAAAAGACGCTCGCAAGACGTGAGGGAAATAGAACAGTGTATTCTCAAGTGATAAAACACTAGAGGAGTAAAAAATCCAACGGAAGTGACTGCATCCGTAGTTTATAAAAAGGAAATAGTTTTGACTCATAGATTATTTAGATTGCAATCGCATGTGCTTGAATCACATGGAAGTGCGCCTTCTACGAAACTTCCCACTCTTCCGTGCTCTTCAGTGGATATCTGGGTTTAGGGTAAGCAATGAAATTTCAAAATAAGGAGAAAAAGGACCGATAAATTCGACATCAAAAATCAGCAATTATTCCGCGCCATTTCGGGGTTGAGTAAATATTGTTTCGTCACCGGGTCATTATCGTTTGTCTGTCGGGCGCTTATCGCTCGCTACACTCTGGCGAGAGAAACATGAAACGCAAAAAAGGAAACGAATATAAACCACGTTTTTCGTGATTAACATTGCTATCACAGACGATGTTCGGAGACTGCAGGATAAGAGAATACACCCGCTCGGTAAGCTGCCCGTATTTCATACGCTTGGACAGAGAAACTACGGAAAAAATATAATTATATGTTTTAACCAAGATAAAGGTTTTCACCAATGAAGCAAGAAGGAACTAATAAGCAGAATATCAAAAGGCAAAGTATTCTTTTAAAAGAAACAATTACTTACTGCAAATAATATTAACCTGGAAATACGGAAGAGGCTCACTAGGACACACATATGGAGCATACTTCGGTGCGCAAGTGAGAAATGAACAAAATTACCAATAGATAAGAGAAGAGTAGAGGTAATGGAAATGTGGTGCTAAAGAAGAATGTTACCGGCCGTGTTAGCCTGGGGGTAGTGCGCTCGCCGGCTAACCCAAAGGTCGCGGGTTCGAGACCCACCCAGGGCATGGGTATTGTGTTTGTTCATTAGGGTTTTCCTATGATGTGAAAAGATGCAAAATGACCATATCCGTCGAAACACCCTATAAACACAAATACTACAACAAGAGGAACACAAATACTACAACAAGAGGAATGTTAAAAATAAATATTCACCGAATCAGGCGTGATGTGGTGGAAAAGATTCATGATGAGAATAAAAACAGCACTTTTCCACAGAAAAATAAAACTTTAATGTACAACGTACGTTTCAGCTCACTGAGCCATCATCAGGAACAATGTCATTGTACCTGATGGCATTGTGGCATTGATGATGACTCAGTGAGCTGAAAAGTACGTTGTACATTAAAGGTTTATTTTTCTGTGGAAAAGTGCTGTTTTTATTCTCATTATTAATTTACTCTTATTCAATATTGATCGTCATGTTCTCATTATTTGAAATAGGCGAAATTAGGACCTTGAGATCCTCTCTTAAAATTTAAAATCTTCGCAATTATGATTAAATGCGGCGCAATGATGTGGCCATAGTTCAATTAGCGCGGCGTACGGACGGGATTAATCCACTTGACTTTTTTGAAATTCGAAAGTCGAATTGGAGGGTGTTCACGGAGCGATAAGCTCCACGGGGATGATTCCTCTGCCCCCCCCCCCCTTTTTCCCCCCCTCCATTCAACGCGGGCGAACAATCGCCTGCCTCTCACCTCCCCAAAGTTCCCACCGCACTTTCGCCGGGCGGGCGGCAAGTCTTTTCCACCCTCGCAGATAGCGTGCGCGAGCTCGCTCGCAGCCAAGACCCTTCCCCGCCTGTCGTTCGGTACCGATATGACCCTCATCTGTTCCGCCGAGAGAGATTTGCTGTTTCCCCGGGGACGTCGGTCGCAAAAGAGGGATCGAACTCTCCGTTCAAAGCCCCGAGTCTTGACGTTGTTTTTTTTTACCTTACCATTGAGGCTCCTCTTGGGGTCTTTCGCGCACGCGGAAAAATCTCGCGGCTCTCAATCCCGAGATGAGCGAGCATCGTGAGAGACTCTTGTGCCATGGACACCTTCGACTCACGCGACTCGGGAGATGTCCTCGTCGGGAGAAAATGGCCCCCGTCCTCATTTTCGAAACGGAACACCCGGAGAACCCGAGTCAACGCCACGTTCCACACAGCATTTCTTTAACGACCGCACGCGGCGGACTTACATTTTTTTTTACCGAGTCATTCATCATATTACCTCGTCATATTCCACCAAGGACGGCTACTGCTTAGGATTTTTAAAAAAATTTTACCACGTCGAACGTTAACATGCATTTTGGGGAAAGATATAAAAAAAACCAAGCCTTTCATTAGATATTTGATGGTCCGGGCTTTAAATATTTTACGCGGCTTCTTGAGGTGTAGATGATAAAAGGGGCCCCTCAAAGAAATGAGGATGATGATTTCTTTAGCCTCCTTCCTCTTCCCTTGGCACATCCCACCCTACCCCCAAAATCCCTTCACACTTCAATGTCGCTAGGGCGGTGATAGAGATGCCGACAGATTTCTGCCTCGTGCCACGATATGCAAGCTACTTCCTAATTCTCCTTTTCAAATGGCTTGGCGTGTGGGAAGGCTGGGTCAACCGGAAGGAGGAGCTGGAAGTCGGTCGTGTGCTCTTGAAGCAGCCAATAGGAGCGTCGGTGGGGAAATTCCTTCTCTTTGAAGTCTTATTCTGACTTTTGCCAAGTTACGATCTTCTCTCTCCTTGGTGTGTTGCCACGTGCTCTACGTATTAAACATCAGTATTTAAAGTAGAGTCCTGCCGCGTGTAATGGAGCTGCGCAAAATTTTCCGCGCACCCCCTCTCTGTCCTCGGCTTCCCCCACTCCGGACTCCTTCATTCTCCTACCGTGCCTCCCCTACCAACGTCACGTCATCGTGGTTGCCAGCTCTTGTCGTTTCGGTTATCTCTCTCGGTTTTGCGCGCTCATGTTTGTATGTTAACATAGGTAGTTATATGTAAATTTCCATGTTAAAAATTAAAGAAGTTAATTAATATGAATATGCTATATTAATTTCCCTCCGCCGGTGTGAGGGAAACTGGCAACACTGTTTGCCTCTCCTCCAATGTGAAAGTCAGAGAGTAAAGAAGGGGAGGTGAGGCGGGGAGGGGCGGTAGGTAGTCGTAGCTCCGCCCACCGTTCACCGAAAAGAATCATTACAACACGGCTGGAATCTACTACTGTGTGATCGACCGCATATAGCTTAGGCATTGTCAAAGATATGGCAACACCTTGGTGGCGTTCGTTCCTCACCTACCTTGCCTATTCCAAAAATTTCCCCTCTCGGATGAGAGTAAACGGAGGATGACGACAACGGCCGAATTCTATCGCAGCGCGCCAATTCATTTGCAGAGTACTAAACCAGCGAAGCAAGGAAGCTGCTCTCCCCCTCTTTTTTCCTCGGAGGAGAGTTCCTTTGAAAAAATAAAATTCTCGCCGGGATTCAGGGAAAGTAGTCCCCGCACGTGTCCGACATTTGGTTGCGGGGAAGTTCACGGATGCCGCGCGCACAGCCGCGATCTCGCATCGT
>WURS02462572.1:0-13499 GCA_011762765.2 Rhinocypha anisoptera | reverse complement strand
TGTTTATATAAGAAATGCGCTTCGCCGCCACCAAGTTTTTCCTAGTGCAAATATATATATATATATACATATATATAAACCCACATTTAGAGACAGAGTCACATCAAACATTATACACTTATATACCAGCGGCTTTATCTGTAAACAAGATGCTATTCCCAGCGTCAAGAGGGCCATTTCACATTAATCCAAAGACAGACGTAGGCAATTCATCGCGTCTCATCATATCCTCGCCCCAATTCTTCTTCCACTCTGTTCTCCACCGAATGCGTTCCAACCCGTCTCGCTGGCGCCGGCTCTGGGTGCAACGCGCCAGGGAGGGGGCGGAGCGGACCTTCCGAGATTCGGGATTCATCGTTTTCAGCAACCAGCGACTCTCGTCCTCCGAGCTGTTAATTCTCCATTGAGACTGGCACCGTTTATTTCATAGATGCGTCGGAAATGCACACTCATCTACTACGAGTCAACTACCGGTATTTTATGCGTTATAGGAATTAGTTAGTATTTATCGAGAAGTGTAACTCAGTTTTTGAAGTGATGAACATCTTCTTACAGTAATTTAACTTCGACCATTATATTGGCGTACATATACAAATGGAACATTTGATTCCGTATAACTTTGATTTTCTATATACCAGGAATATAAATGTGACCAGGAGTCAGGAAAATACTTCATACTTTAATTCCTCACAAATAAATAAGAACTACTTAAGACTTCAAATTGATGGATTGCTAATGCTGTAAATTATTTATGAATGAATGATTCCTGATAAAGAAATAATTGTATCAATGAAGTTTAAAAAATTGCTTTAAATTACTGTATTTTGACCTCACAGAGTTTTGATTTTGCTATAATTTCAGTTTTCATTCCTGTTGATCTCACTTTAACTAGCGTTGTTTCACGGTCTAACATCTATAACGATGGAGATGAGAAAATCCAACAGAATATTCGTTCTTGCAATTTGGGATTACTTTTCCCATTACGGTATAGTGTATAATTATTACCCCTTTTAATTTTAAAACTGTAATCGTAAAATATAATTCATAGATTTTCGACTACCGTTTATCCAACTTTTCGCCACCATCTTTGTTTATGACTCTTTTATTCTTCAAATCACTTATTGCACTTGTTGTGGCATTCAGTTTCTGCGCACTGAATCGTAGTCAACCACAATAGCTTTTCCAGATAAATTAATAATTTTCTCTGAGTCTAATCTAATTTTATAATCAGGATCTGATCAGAAAATAAAAATTAATGTCGGCAATAATACAAGAGGACAAAAGTATGTTTTTATTTAATGAAACATTCATTTCAAAGCATTTAGATCCTGTGGGTTGAGTGTATGAAGATTTACCCAACGATTTATGTGAGATTTGGACGCTGTGATTCAAATTACGGTTATTTCACCGAGGGAATAAAAACACTTTGTTGAATACACTTAAAAGACTTTAAACGTTACGGCAAAGGTGCCAACACTTAGTGTCGCCTTCAGGTCTGACATAAAATGTCAAAATACTAAGTCGTTGCAAAAAAAGTCATTATGTGGATGTAACAAAGGTTTTTTATTTCCTCCGTGTTGGTCAGCTTCAACTAAATACAGCCTGAAACCGTTTTCGCCTCTTGACTTTTTGTAAATATTTCGATGTTCTTAAGTCACTAACTCTGCAGTAAAAAACGAAAGTTAACTTTAACTCGGTACTTACATTTAAACCAATGTACATTAATGTCTTACAGTCAGAAATTCCTTTTGTCATGGAATTATCTCAAGCGCGTGTTAACGGACAAAGCGAAACATTTTCCATGCCGATATTTGGTGATTCTCGGTTACACTGCTTTCTTTTATGCCCTTTTTCTCTTTATTTCCACACTTCCGGAGTTGAGAAATGTCCATGTCCCTCTTCGCAGAGCCTTCTTCTCTATTTTCAATTCGCGACTGCCCCTTCCATTTCCTGTGGCCTGGAATAAGATTCGATTAAAAAGAGCGATGCGGAGAAACGAAAATATACACTCTTCCAGCAAGTGCAGCGTATTCAGAACTCGGATCCTCAAACTGCTCGACATTTCCGTGGCTCTTAGAATTTACGAGGCACGGAGTTGTCGGGACCTCTCAAACGGCTGCAGCTCTGACGATGAAAAGTTCCAATTGCTCCGGAATCAATGGAAGTGCCTTCGAGACCAGCGTGGACTTTGGTAGGTATGATATTTCAACCAGTGATTAAAATCAGAGGTCGCTTCTCGCCTCCTGAATCTCAATAAGTACCTTGAACAGAGGAAATTTAATCTACTTTATTTACCTTTACGTTCTCAATCCTCTGTCTCCCTGACCTTATTAATTTCTATGCATTTACTCTTGCCACAGTAATAGAACGCGCATGGGTATCATTAAAATATATGTGTAATTATCTTACGCAAGAGTGCAATAAGAAAGTGGGCTGAGTTTATTTTTAAATGTCAAAGGTCCTACAAAGTAATTGTTAAATAAAATATATAGTTCGGTGTGGGTGTGAAGTTAAAATACTGTGGGTCATGCGATGCAAACATTTATATTACATGATAGGATAAGGCTGTAGGAATTCCTTGAAATATGTAAAATAAATCGTGTATTAATGAATTTGGATATAGGAAAGAATTTTACAACAGAAGGGATAGCTTTAGTCTGAAGAAGGATGATGATGATGGAAATTGTTAACAGACAATAAACATCCCTTGTCTCCATATGGGACGACACCGATAAGGAAAATTGATGAAGCACATACCTACATGTGTGAGTATTGAGAAAAAAACTTGAAAACAAAATATGAACTAATCAGCCGATGTTGTGGGTTCACTTAAAATATTGATCACGAACATATATTTCTATCGTCGACATATAATATGTCAGTAAATAAATATGCTTGCCAAATTAAATCCGCATAAGTCACCTGTTTTTCATGCATAAATACTATTTTATTCACGTTTAATTTAAAATTCATGAAAATTTTATTTAATGCTTTATATAACTTATAATTAACTTTGTTTAAAACATGTAAATATAAAGTTACATTATCCCCTTCCTTATTTTCCTCTCATTTATATGTTATATATATATGTATATATATATATGTATTCATTCATACAGAAATGCCCGCCATATGGAGAAAATAACACATTCAATGATAGTAAATAAGGAAATTATATATATATAATTGTATACATATATGTATATATATATGTACATATATTTAACAGTCAGTTAACTATACAAAGAAATACCATTTTGGTATTTCGGAACATAAAGGTTATAATTTACTACAATAACTGTCTTCCTTAGTAGAAATTTCAAAGAGATGAAAGGACGAATCACATCATTAAGCTTGTTGTTGTTACTTTATTGTTTCTTCCTATTCTGTTCATTCTGTCCACTTGATGTTAGTACAGTCTACTAACAGCTGTCTTGAAGTGCACGAAACTGCTGTGTGTCTGTAACAAAAACTCTTGCAGATGATTAAAACCATTGCATGGTGCCTTAGATTTCTGTTTGCTTTTTGCATTGATACTCCACTGTATAAAATTGCCACGTTACTGTAGCTGTGATGCACCTAGCTATAAAAATTAAAACAAGTGTGTACATCACATAAGATTCATCTCTCTTATAAGATTCACTGTGCCATGTGTTTGTTTAATAGTCTTTCCAGCTAATGAAAACGTCATCCTAACGGCCCTTCGTTGGGCATCAACAATGGCGTAATCTCAGAAATAGTAATTTCTATCACGTGACAAAACGAATTCCTCAAAACTTCAATACTACCTTTCGGGTTTCCCTAAAACCGATTACAAAGTGCTGCCCAAGACGTTCAAACATCAGTTTCCTTGCTTACATCCACGTTATTTAAAATTTAATCAATATGGCCAAAATTGATCGAAAGGAGAACTTTAACTAATTCCACTGAACTCTCTCATTCCCTTAGAAGCGAAATGCAAAGAGCAATGTGATGACCCTAAATGCCCGTAGCTCTTTAAAATTCCACGAGTAAATTTTAAGAGCTTCTGGTAACATCCTACTTTGCCCGCGTTCTTCTTAACAAATGCTGAGAATGTCATCAATATTGAAAAATAACAAAGTTATTACATCCATTCCTCAAAATTCAATAAACTGTATCTCAGAGAGACATACATGCAATTTCAATAGTTACCTATTCTTTCTCTATTATGCGGTGTAACACAAGTTCTTTCTTTTGAACACTTCGGTATTGTCCCTTTAAGCACTCAACTTTGTTAACATTGGTAACGCTGAAACTTTTTTTATGGCACTAGTAACACGAGATTTCCAAAATACGCAAACCTAATTAAAATCTCGTAAAACAAACAAATCAGTATTATTGGAATATTCAGTTCTCTTGGTTGTGAAACCTTTTTCCTTGCATCGCAGTCTGAAGCCTATGAATGACCAAAATTCTCATGTTTAAGTTATTGAGGTGACTACCAACCATTATTTTAATTTCCACGGACAAAACTCTAATATTATCTATATTATCATAAGCAGTGAGAGTTACTATTCACGAAAATATACTGGCATGATCAGTTAAAAATTGAATAAAGTAAATTATAACAACATATTATTTATATCATGGAATCAAAATACTTTCCATAAATTTTGCAAGCCACATTGAGTCCGAATATTAAATTATACGACATCTAGAAAGGTCTTGCTCTATCTGGCCTTGATGGTTAGCGCTTTACGTATTATTAGTAGAAGTCAACACTCTTGAACTACTCCACGGTGTACGTATTTCGCTCTAATAAGATCACGCATTGCAATAAAGAATTTCCACCAGGGATTGTTAATTGACAACGAATAATATAATGATGAATGCATGAAACATAAATAATAACTAAATACTGACTCCATATACCTATTTTGTTGAAAGTTTTTATTGTTTTGTGCATATCTTGTCTACTTACTAGCATCAAAAGTCATCGGTATAGGAAGTTCCTTCGATATTTCCGAGAAATATATCAATTTCCACTATTTGTGATGGTTTTCATTGATGAACATACTAAATATAAATAAATATGATAAGCATTATTACAATTCCGACTGCGTAAGCCAGGTGGGCAGCGTGTTTTTCCAAATTAATTTACATGAGTGGTTTCCGTCATCAAGAGCAGGCAGCTATAAAACTTGCAAAAAAAATACCCTTAACAAAGCGATCCATTTTGACTGTGATATATAATAGATCTATGGCACTGTTGAATCAAAATTATTCCCTGAGTTGAAGGGTTGATCAAAAAAGAATCTACGATAGTTTCAGTACATGCCGTATACGCTCATAAATACTCGTACATCCATAACCGTGGGACGGACAGTAAACCGACAAAAATTTCTATGACTCGTAAGGATTTGATAACTGTCAGTCAAATTTTCCTCCTATCGTCGACCAAAACATTCTCGTGCCTAAACTAGTCTTCAAGCACACCACACACACACCCAACGCGCGACGCCGCCACCCCTCTCGCCTCTCTCTCTCTCTATCTCACTCCACCCTCCACATCTCCCATGTTTTCGCTCTCTCCCTCACGCAGAGGAGGTCAGCTCAATCAGGAGAGGTCCAGCCGACGCCGCCCGGGGACGACGACGCCGATGAGGAAGCCACAATTGAAGGAGAAGATGAGGAAGGGGAGGCGGCGGGAGGGGGGGACGGCGGCGGCGAGGAGGAGGAAGGAAAAAGACGGCGGGGGGCTGAGGAGGCCGCCGCCGTCAAGATACAATCCACCTTCCGCGGCTACGCAGTCCGCAGGGATGCTGGGAAGGCGGCCGCGGCGGAGGAGGAGGAGAAGGGAGAGGGAGGAGGGGGAGGAGTCGCCGGGGAGGGGGAAGAGGGAGGAGGAGGCGTAGACGTCTCATCTTCCTCCCCAGTCGCCGAGAGAGGACCAGAAGAGTCGCCCGCAGAGCCGGGAGCGTCCGAGGACCGCGAGGAGGAGGACCGCCGGGTGTGGGAGCGGCTGGAGCAGGAGAGAAGGGATCAGGCGGCCGTCTGCATCCAGCGCGGTTTCCGCGAGTTTCGCGAGTCGACGGCGGGGGGAGGAGGAGCCAAGAGACTCAGGAGGGAGGACGCGTTGGCCGCTTCCTCCTCCGCTTCGTCGTCGACGTCCTCCGCCGCGGTCGCCGCCTCTCTGCCGGAGGCGCACCTCCGCACTTCGGGCGAGTTCCACGACCACGTGGTGCTGCCGCCGATCGAGTCGGCGGACGTGCGAGTAGAGACGGGAGGGATGAGGCAGGGTTGCGGGGTTCCGCCGGAGGACGGGTCCGGGGGACCCCGAGGGGACGCGGGCGCCCGCGGGCTGATGGATTCGGCGGCGGCCAGGATACAGGCGGGATACAGGGGGTACAGGGTGCGCAAGAGGCTGAGGGAAGTGCAGAACAACGGCACCAACAACCACAGAGGTAAGTGGTCGCACGCGGCATCCTTTAGCACGCATAAGGACGGTTCGAGATTGGACGACGACATTCGCGACATCACGCGCATGGTCGCATTGAATGGTGAGTAAATTATTAATGCAATTTTCTATAAAAATATATGTTTATTGCGACCAGGTTTCGATGTTACTACATCATTATCAAGCCAACATCGAAACCTGATCTCAATAAACATATTATTTTGGAAAATTTCATTAATAATTTACTCAACATGTTAAAATTCCACCACATCACGCCTGAAACTTCGATCTTTGTCGCATTGAATACCGGACGAACTCAAGGATTCGTATTTACTCACGGAAAAGAATCAAGGATTGCAAAAAAAAGTATACTAGTCATTAGAAGTCATCCAGTTAGCGCATCCTGAGACGGATTAATGTACAGTCGAAGTTCATTTTCTTTTCATTTTCATAGTAGTTCCTCCTACGTGGGGTTGGAGACCTTGATTTACAAGAAAAGGCTCCCGCTTGAGAAGTGAGAAACCTTATACGGATGCCACTTCTAATTTCAAATCATGTCACCGTATTTCAGATTTAAAGGGTCACTTTTAAAAAGATACTCCGTTTCTTCAAACTAATTTAATGCAGGTAAACATTCGTAAGAGCCTTCCCTCATGTTTATAAAATACAATTTGCGACATATGAAGTCTTACAAAGAGTGAAGTATCAGGCGTGATGTGGTGGAATTTCATCGTTGTGGATATAAAGACGTGAAATTTTCCATAAAATAATTTTTATTACCACCCGGGTTTCAATGTTGCTACATCATCATCACCTGATGATGATGTAGTAAATTGAAACCCGGGCAGTAATAAAAATTATTTGTGTGTAAAATTACTTTATATTCATAATAATGGGGATTATTAAATTCGCTTCCTTTATACATTGCTTAAAACCCGGCGTGGCACAAGTGAAGACGGTGACCTTCAATGAATTCGTTCTTGTGCCAGTAACTGGCTGAATGGCATGCGTTTGTCATACAATAGTTCACTTTGACATTTGTTTTCCTCTTCGGGACTGATGTCAGACTAAGTTTTCTAGGTGCCGGAGGTTTCTTCAAGGCAGTAGAGTGTATGCATGCAGTCCTACACAGTCACACTTACAGAAACACCTGATTGAACTCGTAACGAACCGAGTTGTCACGCTGCAGACTATAACTTTAGCGCCATCCCAAGCACGGTCGCATTCAATACCTGATAAACTCAAACGTGAAAATAATCAAGCATTCGTGTTACACAAAAAGTATACTGGTCGCTTAGAAGTAATCCAATTGACGCATCTTGAGACAGATTAAAGTACAGTCGAAGTCACTTTATCCTTTCACGCTCATAGTAGTTCCTCTACCCAACTCGTTCCAATTAAAGTTCCCGATGAAGACATCTACGGCGGAGGGGGAGACGCTTTTTGAGAGGAAATGCTGGCCGAAAAACTTGGCCAGTACTCAGAAAACCCTGCAACGATTCTCACCTGATATCAGGAAGCCTTTTTACAGTGAATCCCCTCTCTCAATTCAACGGCCAGTGATCTTCATTTTGAGTCGCTGCGACGTCGGCCCTCTTTCACATGACAAAGACGGTATGGAAAAAATTCCGGCGCGAGCCAGGTTCCTCTTTTTCAAATGCAAATTGGTCGGTCATTTTTGAACTCTCCGCGAAGAGCTCTGGCAAAGAGGTTCCTATCCTGTTTCCGCCGCAAGTTCTTTGCTCGAAAAATAACATTTTGGATCAACCAGCCAAAAAGAACCAAGCACTTAAAATATAAAAGGCGAATATTTTTTTTTAAAAAAAAGGGTAATTCGAGAGGGAATGAAAATCGGGAGGATGATAGAGGTTGGTTATAATTAAAATGGCCAAATTGAAATTTCTTAGTTTCCACGCTGCTGCAGAAATGAACGCATTAAATTTGAACAATCTATTTTACCAACTTTACGTTCGTATAGGGTATTTAACGACCAAAATAACTAGGAAAATAAAAATGTGTCCATATTTCTGTAGCAAAATTCACACAAATATAAGAAATGAATTGTGTATGAGATGAGTTAAAACGTTGTTTACATTACTGCACACCTATTAGTGAAGGATGTTTGTAAAGTCGGCAACGTGGAAATTTTCAAGATAAAAGAATAAACAACCCCACTGGATTGATTCAGTTAAATTGATTTTACTTGGGTAGTTACATCAAAAATTTGTTAATTATATTGTTTTTACATTTTTTATGCCTATATTCTTTATATCCGGAGCAGCCTGGCCTACAGTTTAAGGGCCTTAAGTCCGGTTTTCATTGACGAACTCATCAACTTTACTAAGATCCTCCTAACTCAGATTTTTTTTTAAGTTTCCACTTTCCACCTCTTATGGGCAGTGCATATAACTATTGATGATTGTACTTAATTTCCATGCCACTACTCTCTTTCCAATTTAAAGTCTTGTAAAAAAGCCTCGTGTACGTCAAAGTGCTTTGCACGTATTTGAAAGTAATCACTCCGGATCAAGTATTCAGTTTACTATATTTCCACTCCAATGCAGTCTTATCAGGCAGTTACCACCACAGAGTTATTTAAACAATATAGCAGTCGGGAATACTCTTTATATAATTTATGAAATCATCAAATATAATGGAAGTTGCAAGAGGTATTTGCGAGATATCGAATTATTTCGTTAGTTAATTTAATTCTCTGTAATAGGATATCAATTTTTTATAAGGGAAAGCTGATGTGAAATCTTCATGTCTTTTTTTTAATTAAAATTAAAGTTCACTTGTAGTGGAGCGGAGACAATGTCCGTTATTGTAAACGTGTCTTTCAAAGTGAAATTATGCATTCACATGTGCTAAGATTTTGTTGAGCATATCAAACTCGACAATTCAAGTGTTGATCAGACAAAAAAATATTTAGTGGCGTAATCTCGTTATAAAATGATCAAAGGTACTGCTTTTGGTAGCAAAATCTAAAAAGATATAAAAAAATACTCATATGGGTAACAATGTGGTAATAAGAAAAAATTATATGGCATAAACATATTTGCAAGAAGGAAATCTAGCCACTGAGTGATAATTGTTCGGTTCACTTGATATGCTGGTTGATAGCTCAAAGGTCGCGGGTTCGATTCCCGCCCAAGGCGTGGCTGTATTGTTATCCAAATGGGTTTTATCTCCGAATGAAAGAGATATAAAATGACCAAAGCCGTCAACGTACCCTATAAACTGAATTACTACCAATAATAAGAATTTTTCAGCTATCAGGTAAGTAACCTTTATCATTTCACTCCTCTACTGCCTGTAAAAATTCGATTCGGTTATTTAATATGAATTTGTTGTCGAATACGTTATAATTCCTTGGCCCTGTGGTTACATTATATTTAAACGAAGAGGGTAATTTTTCTTGTTAAGAAGAAGCTGGTGCCCCTAATTGTGGACTAGTCGAGAAGGGTGTAAGCTGTCTCCAGTTTCTTTTTTATTTCCAAAAATATCATGCCAATGTATCATAAGAGTCTATGTATATCGCGGAATGCAAGAAAACTAAATCTTCATATCGATAGATTTCATTTATTATGAGGGAAAAGAATCAAAATTTTTCCTTGGATGCCTCCACTCCGTTCGAGAGAGGTTGGTGAATATTTTCTCCCTCAAACTTCCCGAGTTCCTCATTCGGAGGCACATCTTTGCTTTTTTTAACTCGTCTCGGGAGATTGACACGCATTCGTGGCCAAATCGACATAACGACGGTCAAGCGTGGCGGCCTAGAGCTTGATTTAGTGCTCGGACTCACATTTAACACAGGGAAGAGGTTGATACTGTACAAGAGCGATTTAAAGGAAATGTGTGATGCAAAAGTGTCGCGAAAAAACATTTTGGGAGTGGAGTAGTAGACACAGAATAAGAAAAAGTGCTCGTAAAAGTGGACGAAATAATAAAGTGATGGGTAGAAATAATGTAGTTTCAACTAACTACTAGTTGAGACATATATTTGGAGGGTCTTCCGAGCTTCGACCTCCTCTTATACTTGTGTTTCTTTCCTCCCAATCTGAATAATCTGCTTTACAGTCTTGAAATAATAACATGAAAAAAATAATAGGGACACATATGGTCAGAATCCGTACAAAGAATTTTCAAGAATGACGAATAAATAAAACAACAGTCTGGAAGCAGAAATACTTTAAGCAAACTAGAAAAAACGCTTTGATAGCTTAGAAATAAGATAAGTAGCGCAGAAAATAAAACGTAAACCACTTGAAATAAAAAAAATGAAATACGAAGAGCATGCAGGAAGAATGGAGTAGTACTATTTCATAACAATGCCTGTAATGACATGGATACGAATTTATAACCACCCGATGATGTTGAGATTTAACGAAGCTTAGTTCGTGTATAATATGAAGTTTACGTTCATAAACAAAGTAACGTTTTCCTTTCCAAGGTTCACTTCACGCCCATTTTTTTGCGTCACTCCAACAAATCCGGTTGGGGAGGAGAGGACGGTGTCCACGTGAAATGGCGAGTGAGAACCCTATGGTTCCTCCCACCTCCTGGATTAACCATCCCCCATGCTGGCCATATCATCAAATCGGATCTCGCGATTATCTTGCCAACCGTCTGCCCGCGTTCCTTGGCGGCCATTGAGGGCGACGGGCAGTATACTAGATCAAAAACAACAGACCCAGAGAACTAACCCTCTTCCCCGCGGGAGGCCGCCTCTGGAAGGATCGGGCACGATTCCGTCCCTCATTTGTTTAAATCCCCGACGTGAAGGTCTGGAGAACAAAACAAACAACGAGAAACATGTGAACCTTGGATCTGAGTCTTCATAAAGTTTTGAAACTCCTAAAGTTTTGAAAGGGGATGGTGGCAACCTTGTGCCCGATTCCTCTCCGGCTACACTTCAGACTGTTCACATAGTCCTTGCCCTTTGCTCGCTCTGATACTTTCGCTGGCGCTAGGACGATTTTAACACTCGCCGCAGTTCAAACTTTCACGGGGTGTTGTTGTACTAAGGTTTCCATTAAGTTATTTAGATGTTCTCTGACTTATTGCTTATAGATATAGATTGCTATAGATATATGTTGCTTATAGATAAATAACTTTTATTGCCAAGGGAACCGACACAATTTAGTTGTTACCATGACCAAAACCATCAACCAAATAAATCTCGAAAATCATTTTGAGAGGTTATTTAGCCTAGTTAACCCTATTTATGAGGCACACTCAAGGGGGCAGGAATCAGTTCCAGTCTGATCCAGTTACGAATCGGACAAGTCTCCATCGCTTTGAGTCATGCGATTCCTCAAAAGTGTTAACGTGCTAGAATGACCATACATGTTTTGTGGTTGTAATTCCAAGAGGCGAACCCCGATTATCAAATCTATCCTTTATAGATCAGCCGATCAGCGTAACCACAACCCTCGCACCATAACTGTGGCACAGAATTATTATCTTGGAAGAATTATAATATTTATTGACCAAAATTCTCACAAAGTCTTGAGAATGAACTTGGACATATATTTTTAAATGGAAGGGAACCGAATACCGAACTTTCTTCGTGCTCTCATACACATCTCTTATCAGTAATAATATAATTTCCACGAGAGAAATATAACAACATAAAAAGCTCATTAATTTTGTCATTTATTCATTCAATTTTTCAAAAGCATGAGAATTATCTCTAGTGTAATAGGTCTATTCCGAGTTTTATTATGCAGATAAAATATTAATCTCAAATTTAAAATGAAAACAAGGTACTGTAAGACGATCGATGGCAAATATATTAACATACTAGAAAGTGCCATTTCATTATCATGTAGTATGTATGTGGTTAGAAATAAGAGGTCAGAGAGATCCTTAGGAATAAATTAAAAAATTTTTAACTTGGATTATAAATTGGTTAAAATGACCTAGGTACGAGGAACATCAGACCTCGTACATCAGACTGATGAAATAAAACATTTCAAACCCATGAAAGAAAGGATCGTGAATGTATTTTGCTGCGTGTTTACCACATTCTAACTCAGTGTTTCTCGACCTTTCTGCCCATGCGAAGTCCTTGAAAAATATACATGCTCCATAAGTAATAATCATTATGCGTCACTTTTACTCTATTGATATTTAAAAAGTACGAGGGTCGCATGTAACCTCGTGTCCCCGACTTAACGCGAACCTTGAATTCACTCCTTTGAGGAACACATCATTATTGTCTTCCACTCTTCAGGATAAGTCATTTGCCACTGTTACTCATTACCGCGGAACCCCGACTGAGAAACACTGTTCTAGCTCAATCCGAGAGCTTGAGAACCCAAAATTTTAGCCATCAATGAGTTCAACAGGAAAGTTTTAATTGTTAAACTTGGACCTAATAGGTCATCGAAAATCATTTTAAAGAGTCGTCATTTGAGTAAATTACTTCAAATTTTAACATTCATACGAAATTCTAACATACGTGCGCTTCCTAGGGTCTATATTTTATGCCCTTGAAAATTTAGTGAAACTAATTTAGAGAATCAAGGAATTTGAGATCAAAGTTCTGTCGTTATCAGCAGAATCTTCGTTCAAACAACGTACTTCTGTTTTCCGGACTCTTACTTCTCTAAATTTCTCTCATACGCCGGCCCTTGTTTCTTCCACGTACCAATCCACATTTCCCGATTCGATACATATTAATATTTACTCCAATTAGGTTGCATGATTCTGAAAATTGGTCTCTGGGGGAATGATATATGCACAGTGCGGGGTGGGTAGCCTGTTGGGCACTAAGTTCGCCTGCAATGGTCGGGGATTCGAAATTCCAGTCTTGGAAATGAGTGACTTTGTTCGCGCAATCGGAGTTTTCCTTTGACGGGAAGAGTTTCCAAATGATCTCAGCTGCCTATTTACCATATACACAAAAATACAACTACCGTAACTGTTACAAGTGCAGATTTAAACACTATATTTAATATTTGAGTGCGGAGAATGATGATGAGAATGGAAGAATCGTCTTCATCAGTACTTCAATCCGAAGATTGGTTGACTGCAGCCCTCCACCCTTTCCTATCAAGTGCTAGCTCTCTTACTC
>WURS02462561.1:0-13499 GCA_011762765.2 Rhinocypha anisoptera | reverse complement strand
GATAGGGGGTAGGAAGTATGCAGATTTGAAGAGGGATTATAGGTAGGTGTAATTGCTCATCAAAAACCTACCTTAATAGGTAGATTACCCTTCATCCTCATTCCACCGTATCAGCGTAAGTCTATTGATCTCGACCGAATCCGAATTTTCCATCGTTCATGTGCCACATTTGAAGAAGTTTTACATTCAGCAGTAACAAGTTTTACTCTTTCCTGTTAACAGCTGGTACTTTCGTTTAACATACTAATACGATTGAGTTATTTTGCTTGTAATTTCAATAGTTTTACACAATGCTATCAACCCAATCCTTTTCAGGACAATAGAATGATCCACAATGACCATGTGATCTTCTAGATTCCATACCTACATTTGCCCCTCATTTCAAAACGGTCTCTTCCAAAGCTTAGGCATTCTATACAAATTCATTGAGAAATTATTTACGATTGCACTCCTCCTATTCTCGAATACTATTCTTCAATTTTGTTTCCGCATATGGACCCCACCAACCTTAAAATTTGAAACAGGTCACTCAATATTTTTCATTTCTATGGACATGATGATCCATTTCACCGGTATTTGAGCAGCAATGATGGATGTTCAAAACTTGTTATTAAACACCCAACTGTTTTTAAATTCCTCTATGGTATCCCAAGTGACTGCTGGAGGTTCAACGATTCCCCTCGATTTTCTTTTTCGTGCATACTCTCGCAAAACAATAAATCAGATTCTCTTTCATCTTCCCTATTTTCGTATCTCATGAACACGGAAAATTATTATCTTGTGTTACATACTTTCAATTCACCCGTGATCTTTTTCCATGAAATAGATATTTCCTCATCCATCTCTTCCTTAATTAACAAGCCTTTGATTATTAGCCGGAACCAGAGGTTTTATAGATTAACTTTAGTTTTTACTTTTGATTTGAAAAAAGTGTAATCAGATTCCCAAAGGCTAGTCCATCTTATGTCTGATATGCTGGCTTAATTTGTAATTTTTGCATTGCAGTTTGCAATTGCAAGTTGTCATTTTTTGATTTACTTGAAAATTAATTGTAAACTAAACATAGATTTTCCAGTTATTTACTAATGGATATATTCAATAATTATTGTAAATAATGAAATAATTTTATAAGTTATATCTCATTTTTATAAAAGACTTTTCCTTCTTACCGAGAAGCAGTGTCTACTTTTGTTCCTTTTTTATCATGAGGTATTTATCATTGTATATTTTATATATATTTATTATTATATGTATTATTGTTTTATTTTCATTATCTCCTGTATTATATGCTATTGGAGTCTCCTAAGGGTGTTGGTATGGTTATTACAAAAAACTGCAGAATATATTAATTAATATATTCTTTTTTATAGACAATATATATTATTTTAAATATTCAATAATAATATCCAAACTACTAACATCATCGTTTATTCTTCCATGTCTAATTTTCCGCCACGAAGACCAGCAAATTAAAGGCATAAGAGGATAACAAACTGTCTTGTAAATGACTCTACTGCAGTTATTTCTTATAACTTAATTAACATATTTTACAGCGATTCCCTATTTGATCGACGAATCACTCTATTTATATTTAGGCTAGGATGACATTTTCTCCTAGATTTGGATGTAAAACTAAACCGAAAATAAGTTTAGGACAATTAACTACAATTAAATATCTATTGTAGTGTAAACAATTAATACCAAAATTAATGAGATTAATAAGGGAACTGTAAAAGGCAAAAAATGTGAAATTTGAAGGTAAATTCTAAAGGAATTAATTAAGAGTAGGCTTAAATTATGTGAGGCATGAGCAGAATAATGAAAAAGTGATTCGCTTTTTGAACACTGTAAATAGTGGGAGACTGCAATTGCCACTAATAGGATTGAAAATAAAAATTCCGGTAATCGAGGAGTTTTTAAAAGCAAACAATTAATTTCCCATTGATGTTTTCAATATGTTCATATTTGATTTTGCCTGGATAGATTAAATAATGATTTTAATATTCATCATATGGATCCTGGAAATTTCAAATATTTGTTCGGAATACATTTCGCTCGAGGAAAAGTCCAGATTAAACCCAACGAGGAAGCTCCAATCATGTAACAAAACCGCGAAAAGCCCTACAATGCGCATTCATGCCGAAAATAACCTTGCATTTGATCACATTGAATAAATTCGTTGGTGACGACTGTGTCGATGTGAAGATATGCTGCGGACTTATTGTGGCACGCCAATCGCATGACCTGAAGATGCATTTTGGTGCGCGATGGTGCTTCAAGCGGTTTGAAGGGAAATATCTCCTGCTTAAACATAATGTTCTGATCGTTTAAGTGCTTGTCAATGCCCCCTCAGGAAGTTACCCGACGGAAAGCACGGAGTCCCGTACACAGACGTACCCTTGGGAGACAATGCTCCCACCACTCCCTGGCCGAATCGAACCCTTTCCCGGAACACCCTTGAGAGCTTCCCCCGTCCACGTCGGCTGCTCCCTCCCCCCAGACCACACCCCCTTCCCTCTCTCCAAACTTCTCCTCCTCCATCGGCGGGGTCGAAGCACTTTGGATCCCCCCTATTCCTCTCCTCTCTCCCTCGCCCGACCGCAATCTAGGCCACAGGGAAAGCGTCGGGTCGACATGACTAATCCCCCTCGTCGATCCGTTGAAAAACGCCCAGAGCTCGATGTAATGCCCTCGTGTCCACGGCCGATGTGGACGGTCCGAGATGCCTCCAGTACGTCGAGCCCTAAACGGACCGAAGACGCACACGTGAGGGGAATGATTTTTTTTTGTTTCCTCTCACTCAGTGCTCCAAAAAAAAACAAGACGTAGGAAGCAGCGACTGCGTGGAAGTGGAAATCCTAATTGAGGGCGAATGAATACCACACGAACCCGTTACCAAATAGTTATTTCGAAGCATGTTTTAATCACGTGAGGTAATCGTATAGCTGAATATAATGACACGGTGACGAAAACCCAAATACGATTACCACCAGTTACGCATCCGAAAAACTTTCTTGGAAACCACTTTTTTTTTAAATAGGTTGCTTCGAAAACTATGGTAATTTTGCACCTCTTCAAGTCATAGAAATACCATCTGGTCAAACACAACACCAATGCCCTGGGCGGGACTCGAAACCGCGCCATTTGGGTTAGCAAGCGGGGACCCTACCAACCAGGCTGACCCGGTCTGCTCGGAAACCACGTTCGCATAGTAAAATATATAGAGGCACAGTGAATATCACTTATAAAACCATTTTTCACCTAATTTTCTTCGCAAGGTAACCGTTTCTGTTATTGGTATTCTATTTTTTGGCGGTGATTTTACCACGAACCCTGAACAGTGACCAGATTTCTCCAGAAGAAAAAAATCCATGCTAAATTAATTTCACGGATAACTTCAAGCGCATAAAAATAATCTTCCGTGTTCCTCAAGTATAGTACATAGCAAATGTGGAAACTTTATAGGGGTAATCCATACGGATCCGGAAGTGGCCACTCCGACAAGACACATTCTTGAATTTTATTCTTTCGTCCCTCGACGCTTTCCGGGTCCTTGCATCACTCCTGCATTCCACCCGTCGAGGTAATATGCAGATATTGTGCCCATGGTACAAATCCCATTAATCAGACGCGGGAAGATCCCAGGTTCGGGGCGGTTGGACCCTCCTTAGAATAATTGATTAATTTGGGCCCGAGTCGGCGTGGGAAGAGCGGTTCTCATTCATGACGTCATTATTCCGTGACGTATGTCGTGGGGAGTTCGGAAGTGGGGGGAGGGAGGGTCGAGAGGAGAGGAAGGTTGGGAGTGAGAGTGGAGAGAGAGAGAGAGAGGGGGGGAGAGAGGGGAGGGAAAAAGAGGGGTAAAAGGAGAGGGGGGATCGCGACGAAAGCGAGTTTTGGAGTTTGGAGGACGTGGGAAAGTAGAAATACAGGAAGGGGACTCGGAAAACCCCAGCGTGGAGTCACGTGCACGGGTGCTCGAGGAATTAAGCAGGTCACAGACTTTCACAACATACACACTCGCACACAAAAACTCGCTGGGGACTATTTCCACACGGTGGGTTTCGGACACGATTCCCACCCCGAGAGAAAGAAACCTTACTTAGCCCTCGGTTCGTCCGCTTCGTTGACGAGAAATGCTATCCCTCCTCACTCTCTCCTGGTTGTTTGTTAATGATTGGGGAAAATATTTCCTAGCTTCATCTCTATACGGGCTGTTTAAATTCCATGAGCCGGAATATCTCCTTAAAATGTTTCCCGGCAGGACAATCATATCTAACATATGTAAACATAAGAATTCCATCTGACTTTGTGTGTGCCTCCCAACATCACACCTCGACCTTCCACAGGTCGTTTAATGGGTTCGGAGTACATACATGGAAAAATATCCCCATGGAGATAAAAGAGTTATATTTTATGACGATATTTGAAAGAAAAATCTTGATAAGAGGCTCATGGGTATGAATAGCTATGCACTGACACAAACCCTGCCTGATTGACTGTTAAAAAAGGAGAAAATATTTTATGTAGTGATATTGACGTATGTTTTTTCACGTTGTTTCAGTACTTTGCATTATATATTTTTGTTATTGTTGATTGTACTTTCTTATTTCATATTTTTGTATCTATTATATGTACTAATTCTTTGTACTGTCTTCATTTTTTATTTTTTTTTTCACTTTTGGTTCATTACAAATTTCAGTTTCATGTATTTCAAGTGACAGTTGAATACTTGGCTCATGCTCTGGTTGCTGAGCCCCTACATGGATTTTCCTTACTTTTTGATAGTCAACTGCTGTCAAGAACAATGAACTGTTTTCTAATTCTAATTCACCGTCCTCTGTTTGTCCGTCATCCTCTCTGTCATAGGCAGGGATGGGAAAGGGGCGAAGTGCGGGTGACGGGAGGCATCCGCTTCCTCCCAACGAAGCCACTGCATCCTTACGCTCTGCTCCGTCGACTCCATTCCGTTCTGAGCTCTTCCAACGTCGATATGCTCTGTTAAACGGACTAGTACCCGCGGAGTGTGTGTGCTCTGTGAGACACTATGTAATTTGGCTTCCAGACTGACATGGGTATTTCCGTTGAATTGGTGCAATTCCGCCGGCTGCATTCCCGTTAAAAATTGTATGAAGGGCATAATTTCCCACACTATATACATTCATTTGGCTCCCCCCCCCCGGAGAAAATTGAATGGGGTTAAAAATGACATGAGGAGAACCGTAATGTTAAAATACATAACGCCGTGAAAGCAAGCCACCTGTAACGCTACTATGGAATGCACGTTGCGTCCACAAACTATAAGGGGGAAACCATTACATAAAGAGCAAAATTTTATAAGTTGCTTTTGGCAAATTCCGCAACAACATTATATCATTCATATTTTACCATTAAAACTATTTCAATTAACAACGTAGTCGGTAAGGAATGCTTTGCAAGTACAATTAACTTAACCTTGGACTAATGGTTCGCCAGGTCTCGAATTCAGTACTTTATGTGTGTATTATGAGAAACTGAAGAAAGCTTGTTGACTGCTTATTAGTAACATATGCATATATGAATGTTTAATCATCTACTGATTAAGGTAGGTTTTCCTATGAACTCCAAAAAAGAAGAATTACCAACACTCTGGCTAGCTTCTTTACCTGTACGAACTCGAAAATAGAGGAATTACCAAGTCTTTCCCTCTGGCCTAAATAACCTTCCATCCCTACATACTTCCTATCCGCCCTCATTCTATCTAAAATTCCTTTGTTTCTCCTACTCTACCTCTCTTATTCAACGTTCTACTCTCTATTCCTGTTTTCAACAACCGATTGTCCTGAGTATCCCTTCCGTTCACTTACTTACACCTTCTTCTCCAGATTTTCCTCAACAACTGACTGCCACTTATTAACACTTCTTCGTTTGTTTTCTTCTCCGTCCACTTTTCCACCCTTCGCCCCAACTACACCTCAAACTATTCCACCCCACTTATTAGTCTTCTTCATTTACCTGGTTTCAGGCCCATAGTTTTACGCTTCATTTGAGGGTCTTCACCCCTATACTTTACTTCCTTAGGCTTCTAGTGTGTAATTTTTTTCTTTTTACAAACGGTTCCTTTGTCAACTAAACTCTTCTTATAATGTATCCGCCACTTACCTGTGCGGTTTAATTCATATACAGATTTCTGATGAGATGCCTATTCTTCCAATCCACTCCTATTATTTGCGAAAATTGCTTCAGCTTCGTCCAATTTATTCTTTTGAAACTTTCTCAAAATCTATAAAGTAGTCGAATACAGCCTGGTTCTGTTCTATATTCCTATCCATTAAGGTTGACAATAACACTATCGCCTATGTCACACACTTAGACCACCAGATCTGATCAGATAAGTAGGTATTTGTTTTGCTTTTTCTCCAATCTTTCACAGATGGCTCTTAGAACTTCATTCAATGCATGCGAGATCAAAGCGATTGTCCTGATCTTCTGCTTAAATTCCTTCAACAAAAAATCACTCATAAATGCTCTCCCTACCCTCTTTTCCTACACCCTCGAGTATTTCTACTGGTATATTATACTCTCCACTGTCTTGTTTATCTTCATATCTCTGAATTTATTCTGGATCTTTTTAATCCTTCATAGACGTATCTCTTACAGTAGGGTTCGTACTTCCTTTTTTTCCCATTCAAGGCTTTAACTTTCCTAAATAGTGAGCCAATCCCCACCTAGCCCCGTAACTTATCCATACATTCGCACCGCTCTTTTTAGCGTGATTTTGTTTTATCCATTTTTCACCTTACTTTATTAAGCCTTTTGGTACTTCTCTCTCCCATTAGTCATACTACTGTTTTCCTACTTTCTATGCTATATAATTTTTATATTCATCTCCATAGTGACGAATGGCTCTTTTTTATTCCCTTCTGGTTCAATTCGTTTGGTGATTTTCACGCTACTCGTTTTTAAGAAATGGCTGCCTTTGTTTCACTTTTCTACTTTGTTTACATATATTTATAAATCTATCTTCTAATTCCTGATGTTATCCTCTCTTTTTACCGATAAAAGCTAGGAAAGGCAAATGACTGAGAGAAGTATCGTGTTTCCATCGTCTTATCATTCGGATATGGCCAGAAGACATTAATTCCAATAGCAAAGAAAAAGAAAGTAGCTGAATGTGAGGATTATAGGACAATTAGTTTCATCTCACACACGGAAAAGGTAGTTCTAAGAATAATCAGTAAAAGACTCAAGACACTCAAGAGGCAAAAGGTTGTTGAAAGGGTGTGATGGATGGTAGAATATTAGATAAGCGAGGAAGGGGTAGGAAGAGGTTGGAGATTTTACAGAATGATAGGTGGTGGGAAGTATGTAAATTTGAAGATGGATTAAGTTAGATGTAGCTTGGCAAATCTGACCTAAGGGTCATCAAAAACCTACCAACCTACCTTAACTGGTAGATTACCCTTCAATCAATCATTCGGATATTTCCTAGTCATACAAAAGAATGAGCACTTTTTTTTTCTACCGCTATTCCACCCACTCATCTTCTATCTGATACGTGATCTCATTGCTGTTATTATTTACTATATCGTTACTATCTCCCTCCGCCCACGTCTATTCACGCAACTTAATTCTGCCTTCATACACCGGTTTACATTCGGCGCCAGAGAACATTTGCGATTATCTCCCGAGTAATCAAAATCCCCGAAAATGGGTTACATTTCCCAGAAACGCATGACAACGGTATCGCGTTTTGGGAGGTTCTGTTCCGTATCAAGAAAGGAATTAACGGTAAATCGGGGACGTAATTTGTACAGGGAGAGCAAAGCAAAGAAAGAGGAGGTTGAGACAGCGGAGAGGAGCCCAACTGGGAGACCACGCAAGCGGGGAGGTTAAGCAAGAAGAGAGAGAGAGAAAGAGAAAGAGAGAAAGAGAGAGAGAGAGGGGGGGGGGCAAGACCACGGCGCCACTGCGAGTGGAGACCCTAGTGAGGAGAGGAGAGAAGCCATTTGAAGGAAGCGGAGAAAAGGAGGCGGGATGAAGAGGGAAAATTACTTGAAAAACGAAGCGCCGCCCGCGTCCGTACCCCAGCCCAAGGCGGTCGTTTATGTATTATTTCGCCCCGACGACGGAGACCCCGACCAAACACTCCAGCGGTCAGTTCATCAGACGGGAATATCTATTTAGGAAAGAGGCAAACACGGCGTCGTGTGTTGATGGAAGTAAATGTATCCCCCCCAAGATGAGAGTCGGCACCTTGCTCGGACCTCGGTGGACACAACGTGAAAGCTAACGGTCATCTTCATTACGGAGAAAAAGAAGACCCTCCACGCTAGAAGATGGCGCCAGGATGCACTCGGCGTTTTCCATAGGACAACAACAACGACGGATGAGACCTCCTTTTTCGCCTCCGATCGCCAAGCGTCTGGATTAAAGTTGGTCCCGCAGAACGAATTGAAGGACGGAGCGCAACGAGGCACCCTTTCTACAGGGTATGCGCGTACATCGGTATCATTATTATTATTATCTATTACTTTTATTATATCGGGATCTATTTTGGTGTATGAATATGTGTATATATGTATATGTATGTATAATTATAAAAAAATCATTATTACACACAGTAGCTATTCTATCAGTAGGTTCTTTCTTTAAGAATGATAGCCATTTAATCTTACGTTTTTTCCCCACACCTTTGTAAATAACTTAATATTCGGCTTATAATTGTGGTAGAATTTCTATCCTATGTTTTTTGTTATTTCATTTGCTCTTACATTATTTTCTTGTAATATTGCATTTATTGACAATAGGTTAGGTGAGAGAAGGGACTATTTAGTCTTAATCTCGCCCTAATAAAGACCTTTTATGTTATTGTTTCTGTTATGATAATCATTGAAGACCGTGATGAAAAAGGAACGCAGCCCACCTCGGTATTCCACTTTAAGATCCTTTAAATGCAAAATCCTTAATCCTAGGGTTTGTCGCTGAGCGACATCATAATCGGGATCTAAAGCAAGAGGAAGAGGATTGAAGTATATTAGAGTAAAGCCAAAATTTACTGTGTTTTTTTACTCACGACGCATTGACGAAGCACGGAGTCTCGCAGGGATCCGTTTTTCCATCGCTGATGATGGTTAGCCCGTGACCCAGTTGCTCCACTTCGTGTATTGTATGCAACAAAAATATTTTTAATGATGTTCGGTCATTATGATCTTTGATTATTTATATCGGTCATGGATAAAATGGTGAAAGCATAACAAGAACCAAAAATATACGAAAATGTCGAATCCTTGGGGAGTTTTTATAAATTTGAAAGCCTTTTGTGGATTTCATTTCTTATCAGAATGAATCTAATCTTCATAGCAGTGACAATTAAAATTACGTTGGTAGTTATACTCATTTAATCGGACGACGATAATTTTTGATCTCCAGACCATCGAGATTTTCGGACTGCTGAGATAAATATGAAACAAGTTTACTTTCAAAGGGCCTTATAAACCTTGAAGATAATTTTGGAATTGTAAGGTACTGCAAATATTATTAAATACCATTCATTTTTATTTTAAAGGAGAACTGTGCTAAGCCATAGTATAAATGAAAATTTCGTTCATATATGTTTTTTGTTACACATTTTGGTGTTAATATGAAAATAAAGTTGTAAGCTGTGATAAAAACATAAAAACCTGTGTATTTAGAAGATTAATTTTAAGTTACAATCTAAAGGTGGTTGGAAATATGGTAATATCCATTTCCAGTATACCTTTCAAACTGATAGCTATAGAGCAGCACCCGACTATAATTGAACTTAATTAGATGAATTTAGTTGGTCGGTTAAAATCGAACGTTCCGTGCTGGAGAAGGATGCATGCTCACTGAGTCCGCTTGGTCGAGTAACCTTCTCTTGAGTCTAACTCCGACTTATAAAATAATATGTCGACACGCAAACCTTAAATCTTATTCCATTCTTTCGCTTTGATTCCAAGAGACCTGCCGAGTTGGAAGCCGCGAGTCGGCATTTTTTTCATCTGAATATAAATAACATTTCAGGTTTCACAATGACGTCACTTCGAGGTCAAATAATTCCTTTATTTCGGGCTTGTCATCATTCAAAATTTATTCGACCATCATCCCATGACTGACATTATTTTTTCGTCGTAGCTAAAAAATTCCATTTCCCAGGCATGAATCTAAATTTACACCGATTTCACTCAAGGCGGAACAAATGAAAAATCCCTTGCGTTTTCCAGCTGAGTAATGACTAGTGAAACAACCAACACGGGGTATTCAAATAATATTTAAATGAATCGGATATTGAAATCAGGAGGATTACAAGGAATAAAATTTCCTTTAACTCATACATTTATACCATATTTCATTATTAGGGCTCACAAGCTCTGACAATGTTTGGGAATGATTTTGCTTTTTCTTATTTATTTATGTAACGTAATAAAACTTGAAGAGTTTAGGTGGGAAGGATCAGACGAAAGGCTAATGCCGATGGAATGAGTCAAGAAAGAAAAAGTAAATGAAAATATTTTTTTGCAATAAATAACCTATTGAATTACCTATTTCATTCGATCGAAGAATGTTCGTCAATATTCATATTAAAACGTTGGCTTTTTGTATGGTAAAGTGTAAAAGGACCCATTTCCTTCACGGTTTTTACTGGTGGTTAGGGTTTACAGATTTAAATATTACCAATATCAGAGTAAGACAAATATCAAACAGGAAAATTATAGTTTAATTGTTATTGACCATTAACTTAAATTTATCATTGTATTATTAGCTTTACTAACGTGGTGCACGTAAATATAATGACACAATGAGAACTTGTTATGAAGAATTTTGGTGTAATATTAGGAAAAATATTCCTGAAAATAAAAGATTATTATTCACCAAAACATGCATGTCATTATATATTTCATGTTATCCTTCACGAATCCCCCTTCCTTGACGATTTTTTACAACTTTCATATTGTCAAAGGTTATAAAAAAATTCAATGAGAACTATTAAATAATAGCGAGAGAGAGCAAAGAAATAAAAATGTCGGACATAACAAGGCTAACTCCCTTTATTATACGGAGTGACCAGGATATTCCAGGCGTATTGAGTTATTGTCACTAATACGAATGAAGATAAATGTGTGAGGGAGATCGGTCGTTTTCTTAGAGCCGAGGAGAATCATCCTTACCGTGTGCCATCAATTATATTTCTGCCAAGTCCGTATTATAGGTGGATCAAGGGTGAGTCAAAGTAATGGGTCGTCAAGTGACGGGTTCCTCGCCTTCCTCACAGACGATCTCCTCCAGGAACGCGGGCAACATGTTCCAATGATTCACGAGCCCTGCAAATACACGGATTAGACAATATATTTAGAATCCTTACCATGAAATTTTCCTGCTTATGGTACAATATTCCCAAGTCCTCGAAGAATTATGTATCTCTAACCTACTGAAAATTTAAAAAATCCTGAGTGCCCATGGCGAAATTCAAGAAATTCAATGGAATCGAGTAGTCGTTACGATTAAATTAATGCGTCACAGGAGAAGATACGCTTCACGAAGGAAAAATTCTTTCATTTTACTTTTGGAGAAACTTAAGTAAGTTAGTCAGTGAGACTTAATACACTTTCGAATAATTGGGTTTTAAAATGCGACACAAAAATTCTAGTGAATGCGTGGAAAAATACCCGATATTCAAATGCATTATTCATGTTATGCAGCCCCGACGATTGAAAAATTACCTTTCGCACATTGGGTATTCATTCCATAGGATGCAACTGCTGTAGGCATTTGGTAAGGATGTGCACATAATAATAGTCATTGTTTCGATATTTGTCCATGATTCCTAAAGAGCATTTTAATAGCGTTTACAACTTTGATTTTAATGAATGAAATTCGGCACATGGCTCATTGAATTGACATTAATAAGCAGGTAATGTGTTTCCTATCCTCTAACATTTCCATAAATCTGAAAGAGGGAGCAGCAAAACTGCCATTACAAAATATTCCACATGTAGCCAAAATATGTTTCAATCAAATTCATTAATGCATTGCATTGCATGCATTGAATTGCACGCTTTTGATTTTTAAAATCTTAATCTTTCAAGAGGGATCTAAAAGCTTATGAAAGATCACTTGCACACGAGTCATATCGTTTCATTTGGAGTTAAGCGCTGATGACGAAGTATATTTTATTCAACTCTTGGGTTATTATTTGGGAATTATTTGCATATTGAATTATCAAAACAATGAGTATTATTATTGAAATATTTTCGTTAAACTTTAAAAATACCGATCCTTCAAGACATACTTGTCCCATGTGATGATCGAATTTGAATCCTATAAACATATAGTTGTGCACCTGGAGACAAGAGTGTTTAATTTTTGATTGGAGAGGAAGGAGACCACCGAAGAAGAGAAAGGAGGCGAAGGTGGAAAAGGCGGGTTATGGATACTACCGACGAATTTTTTAACATTATACGATAGAAGAACATAACAATTAATGGCGGAAGGATTAATTAGAGGTTTGAAAGGCCAAGCGTCTTAAGAGAAAATAGTTAGTATGTCTAGTACTCGTAGTATTTAGTAGTGAGTATGTCCAATCGTAGAATCTCGTGTCACTCCGCTTCGACTTCGATGGATCCTTGCGTCAAGGAAAGCTTAACGCTTCAAGTTTATTCAGATGAGAGTCATTGGACAAAGTAAAGAATTTTTGAATTATACTTTTTAAAATACTAATTAATTAGCCGTCCTCGGTGGCGGCATGATAACGTCGTCGTATGCCAACCCAGAGATCGCGGGTTCGAATCCCGATTAGGTGGATTTTTTTCAATCTCCACCTAGGACATGGATGTGTGCGTTTCGTCCTTGTTATTAAAAATATTATAGAACCCACTGTAATTGGCCTATTAGTACTGTTTGTGGGTGATTGAAAAATAAATAAATATTCTACATTTTCAGGCATAACTATGTGAAAATCCATTTCTGAGAAAAAGGAATAACGTACTCCGTATTTTTCCACTAAGATTTTTAATCTGGTACGACTAGATTTGGAGTACGTTATTCTTTTTTCTAATAAATAAATAATGACGATACCGCATACAAAAAAACAGGCGGTAATGAACGAAAGCTGTGAGCTCAGGGGATATTTGGAGGCATCAAACGTTATCTACGATTAGGAAATCAGCCTTTCAAGATATTTTTCGGATGCTCTGGACAGGCACTTTGTACTCAAATGTCCGAACGTGGTGAGTGACCGTTACCTCCGGCCCAATCACCATCCGTCGCGCAATATCCCGATATTCGCATACTTACAGTGACGAGTGTCTATCGCATCAAATGTGTAATGGACGGGGCGAAGTGAACGTAAAACGTGTAGATGCTGCTTAGTGATGCGTGATGATGACGGCGCAGCTCGCTCGGGTGCGTCGCCGTGGAGGGGGGGGAGGTACACAAACAAACGAGGGTATCACCGAATGCGATCGAATTAATCTCCCCCCCTTCTCGCGCGCGTCCTC
>WURS02462550.1:0-13500 GCA_011762765.2 Rhinocypha anisoptera | reverse complement strand
CTGGAAAGAGAGGGGAGGGGAAAATCCTTCCCGTGGGAAGAGGGGAAGGCTAAACTGGGAAGGGAATAATGGGGGGGAAATAGGGATCCGCTTGACCGCTGCTACCTAAACCCAACACTCACATAACAAAAGAGTTATATGTAATTGGAAGGTCTCACTTATTTCTTAGATTCAATGTAGGGGGAACTTACTCTAGAGATTCATGTTTCTATAACAGCACTGGATTGTCATTACACACAAGTAATCACATTGCTAAATTTGCTAAAAAAATTAGGATGATAAGTTAGAGTAAATTATCATGGAGGTAACAAGAAAAATACAAGTTCATTAAGCATTTTTTACTCTGCAATTGTTTTGATAATCTAATTAAAAAGGGCAGCTAAATTGGCAGCTGAAACCCTGTCTAGGTGAAAAACCTGAGAAGGTTTCAACATAGTGAAAAAGGTTTTGAAGAATGTCTATTGATGATTACATCATTAGATTAATACTGAAAGGTGACAATCAGGATGGCACAAATGTACACCCCCATTTTGTTATTGAAATCTTGATGTATGATCTGCTTTTCAGAGTGCCTCAGAGTGGGAGATGGTGTTCTACATAGCTGCTGGAATATACCTCACTGGTGCATTGTTGTATGGGCTCTTTGCCTCATCAGAACGCCAGCACTGGGCACAGGCAGCTGATCAGCAGGCTCTCTTTTATGATGGCAATGGAATGGAAGATGGTTGTGCCGAGGATGATGATGGAGGTGACAGCCTGTCGAAGACTTCAACAGAGGACCTTCCGTTTGGGTCTGGATCCTGTGATTAGGTCAGAGGGTGATGTGATTGACCTGCTCGCATGTTTCAAACCAGAAGTCATTCCTTTTTCTTTTGCATATCAGTGGCAAAAAGATCTTGGAATATTTTTTGGAAGCTTCCATCTCACAAAGTGTCTCCTTCCCCAAACTTTGGTAGGTGTGTGTGTGTATGTCTTATGAATCTTCAAAACTTCATGGAAATATTTTCCGCTTGTACCCATGAATGATTACTTGTTGGTGAATGATTAGTAATGGCAAACTGGTGTACAATCAAATGGAAAATTGGATTTGTCATGCATTTATTGGTTACCTCTTTTATATTAGCAGTTTATGTAATCTTCCAATGCTGAGCTGCCTTCTTTTGACAAATGCAACATGTGATAAAGTTGTATTCATTTTCTAGTCATTTTTTTAGTCTTGCCTGCGGCTTTAATATGTTGAGGATTGGTCATTGATCAACGTATAAAGTTTTATAATCCAAGAGTTTTCTCGTTGTCTAAAGGTTGTTATTGTTCATTCCATTTGTATTGACTTGTTTGTTGGTACTCATTATGTCTTTCCACTTTGTTGGAATAAAAATGAAATTGTTGCAAGAGGGGGCAAAATTCAAAGAATCTCGTTAATGTAAAATTATTTTTGTCATAATTTTTTATCATATGCTTACAATATGTGAAATAACCTGGAGGTATTTCAAATAGGATTTAAATTAAAATCTATATTTTGATTACAAGAAGGAAGTAAGAATACAGATAGTAAAGTCTTCTTATGCGTTTGGTGGTTTTAAAAGTGACTACCAGCAAGTAACAGTATATGATTATTATTTAAATGTGAAGTGGTATATAAAGACATCACTGATGTTGTTAACTATCTATATTAATTGAATATGATGTTTGTGGTAATGTAACAATATGTAATTCTTGGGTAAATGAAATGTTATAAGAAACATATTATTAGATATATGTTCTGATTCTCTATACATATATACATTTTTATGTATCATATACACTGGAAGTAAATCTCATACAAGTTGATATGCAGGTAAATTCCCATGCTTAGTGGTAATTAAGTAAGGATTAGCATTGATGGTAATTGCTGTGGCATTTAAATTTCACTTGTATATAATTATGGCACCAATTCTTGTGGCCAGATGAAAGCTCCCACTCAATCACTTGAATTTAGTTTAGTTTATTGTGGATTACAGAGAAATTAGAGTCAGTTATATGATATGTTTCTCATATGATCTTGAGTATCTAACGTTCTTATGTCTTTAAAGTCTTAAGAAATTTTTTGGTGTATTGCTTTTTCTTCTGGATATTACCATTTCATCTAAGGCATGATGTAGATTTCTCAATCATAAAAAGTGACTTAATATTGAAAAATGAGGACCAGGATCTAATTTAATGCATTATCATAGTATGAACATATAGTATATTGTATTTTATCAGGAAGATTTTATTATTGGAAGTATCCTTTCTAACGATTTTGGAAGTAATACAATAATTTGGGTTATTCGTGACCTGTTATTTTCATGCAGTTGAAATATATATCCTAAATACGGTATTTAAATAATGTTGAACTAAAAAACCTGAAGAAAATGTGTTTTCAATAAAAATTCTCAGCAAAAACTGAATTCCTCCTCTAATGTAACTGTTATCTTTTCTAAGGTTGATTTTTTTTGGTTAGGGTAGAATTCCCCTCGAAGTCTAATTACACATTCTGCTTATGTGAAATTCACACTTTGGTGAAGTCCAAAAAAGTTCTGCTGCCCATCATATCACCCATCTCGACTATGTCACACTTTTTTGAACTGTGGTCCTTCCTTGTCCAAAAGTTCAGTGGGTACACGCTGAGATCTCCACCCGCAATCCTCCCACACTATCCTGATTACGTTTTCCTTGAAGTTTAGCAATTACGTAAGGATTTGCCATAACCTGGTTTATCAAACCTTACTAGGTGTTTTTGATTCTCCCAAGTGCCTCTGAAATTCCTTGTTTCTTGTGACTTATGCTTTTTAATGTATTCCAGATCTGTTGCAGGTTTGATTGTTTATTTTTAATATTGCTTCTATGTCTTTGTAATGTGCATTTTTTGACCTTACTTAACCTTACTCCTTAATCAATAAAAATTGAACTTCTTCAATTTTACAGTGGTCTTCATCGTAAATTTTGCACCTCTCTTGTGAAAATGTTACAACCAGCCCCTTTTCCACCATCTTGCTGCCAGAAAGTAAATTAGCATTAATATTTGGTTCATAGAGGACATTTCTTATTTCAGCCTCTTCACTTTTGCCATTACTCGACAATTTGATGGACACATTTTCCATACTCTTTGTGTAAATCTTATTGTCACTGGTTAGAGTAACTCCCAAAACACTAGGTTTCCCCTCAGTCATCCAGTCTTTCCTCATTGTCATGTGGGATGTGGCACCAGAGTCAATAATCCAGTCAGTCAGTGCGCTACTGTTGATGCTGATAGGGCGGCGAGGAGAACTGTTGCCTTCTTCACTCTTTGCACCACCTTTTCTTGTCTTTGACTCATCTTGCTAGTACCCTCTTGCTCCTTTGCATTCATCTGCGGACACTGGAATGACTTGTGCCCTTCCTTATTACACTTAAAGCACACAATACGCTTTGGAGGAAATTTCTTGCCTTTGAATTTCGCCACCAATGCCATCTCCTTTGTGACATCCTCTGGGCCTTTATGTTTGGCTTCTTGTTGAATCAGCTTCGATCTTACATAATTGCTGCTAATTTTTGCACCCGTACTTTTCATTGCCATAGTCATTGGGTCGTATTCATCCCGGAGTCCATTTAACATGATGACTCCTATGAATTCATCATCCATTCCGGCATCTATGGCGTTTTGAGTAAAGGGAAGTATGTCATTTTAATATTCCTCCATCATACTATAATCACTCAACTTAATTCGGAACTATTTCCTGAGTGAACTTAATCCCTTTTTGTCGGCAGAACCTTGTCCTCTTCGTATGTGTTCTCGAGTTTCTCCCACACTTCGTCTTAGCAGCCGTTTTACACCCCTTGACCCATTAGGATATAGTGTGCTTCTTAGACCATTTTAACATATCTTCGATCTAGCCTTGGCATCTTTCCATATGTCTGTCTCCGTACCTTCCACGATGGGCCACAAATCTTCGACTATCAGGAATATCTCCATCCCGAATTTCCAGTTGCCATAATTGCTTCTTCCCAGCAACTTCTTGATCATAGGTAGCAAACCCATCTCTGCCTGTGTTGGCTGCGAGTTTGTTTGCGCTGTCTCAGTACTCGACTTATTCATTTACATGGAGAAACACTTCTTACAATGACTGTAAACTCTTCTTCTCCAACCACAAGGCAAAGGAGTATTAACCGGTGCCTCTTAGAAAAAAAAATAAGCTAATCAACATTAACTATCACCGACATCACCATGCGGTTTGCATTTTTCTAAGAACTTCACTGCTTCCATAAATTATTCCACACTTCTCATAACGTATCCTGGGCCCATAACCTGTTAGGTTGCAGATTAACATGCAGTTATAAAAGATACGAGTGAATAATGGGTGAGCAACGATTTCATATTGGCTGATTTATTCAGGCGCCACCATTACAAAACATCACATAGCCAGAAGTAAGCAAAAAAACAAAAGAACAACCAATAACGCTCTGATTACAGAATACAAATGCCAACAACTTCCTTATTTGCTTCCATATTTCTATTGATTGTCCACTGTTACCCTGAAGTGTTCTTTTATTGATCACCTGGGAAATGCAATTCTCCTTTGATTACCATTCTGTTCTTCCCTTTGCAATCATTGTCTATGGGACAATTAATTGATTGACATGCAGTTATGGATATGTGTTTCTATGTTTCATACATATAAAATATGTTTCGTTCAGAGTTGCTCTCTACCAGTCTCCATTTTGATTTTTCATGTTAAATTCTTTTTTATGCTAAAGTTCACTCTCATTCCCTCTTGGATTACTCTTGGACCTCTATGTTTTTGTCATTCTATTTAAAACTTGTATATTAATGCATTACCTGTTTTTTATTATGGCATTATCCAGGCTCTTTGGTTCCGATATTTACACCAAATATCACTTAGAGTTGACAGATGGTAGCACAATGTGAAGATTAGGTGCAACAGATAAAAATTTATTATGACTTAAGTTTCGGTGCTATTAACAGGAAAGAAGGTATTATGTATAACACGGAACCTTAAGTCACAGTAAATTTTTATCTGTGAAAGTTTGCTACTTCATTTCAGCATTCCACAATAGTATGCCTGACTTCATAACTTTTTAGGTACAAGATGAAATATTATGACAAAAATGGGATGTGAAGGGATAACTACACTTGTTTGTAATATTCCCACCAAAATATGGTCACTGCTTTCTCTTGGTACATACCATTGTGCCAAAAACAGGTAATTGGTCATTTGTTTTCCAGATAAAATTATGTAGCTCCTGTTAGTAATGTCACAAAAGAAGATTAGATGCCAGGCAATAGTCCTAAAAGCTTGTATTGTTTTTTTATAGTTCTGAGCTGAAAAACTTGTATTTTATTAACAAAGAGAGTAGAAGGTAATTGTAGATGAAGTGTTTCAGTGCCATTCTTTATAATCAAATTATGCAAATACTCTGAATACTTAAGATGGTAGTGTAGTCCAAAATAAGAATTAAGTCATTTCAATTGCAATTTATTCACCTTAATTTTGCAATGTAATTGAAGGTGAATGCTCAGTGGAATGTATACAATCTAAAATCTTTTGTGTATTTCAATCTGACATTTATTTGAATTATTTGAGCTCATTTTTTCCAAGAGGATGAAGTGAAAGAAAATGTCTAAATTGAAAATAATATACCAACTTCTAAGAACACAGGTTTAAATTCCACCTTTTAATTAACAAACAAGATGTGGAAAAAATTGTAGCTTGTTGGTAGTGTATACTGATTCAAAGTGAAAACTTAAAATGGTTTCTTCATAATTTCAATACGATTTCCATGATAAATTTGGAGGGAAAAGTATTATACTTGGACAAAATGAAATGCATTACACGCACTTAACATTTGCCTTTCCTATGGAAGTACTGCATAACTCTTTGAGAGCCAATTTCATAAATAATATTATGCTGCCATATATCACCCTCCATTGGTGGGTGGTGTAATATTTTACTGTGCCATTTTACTGTGGTTAAGTAATTTTAAAGCTGACATTTTATAATTTTAATATATATTTTTTTATTATTTAATTGATGACTGTGGTAAACATGATCAGCACAGAGGTGGTTTTATGCACAATAACAGCGCTCAAAACTGTAATTATGTGCATTTTCTCAGCATGGAACATAACTGATGGTATTTCTTTATCGACGTCTAAAACTTGTCAATTCTGAATTTTTTAAAAGTCAAATATTGATATTTTTCAGTTGTGTTCTTTACGAGTGATTTTTCTCAATATCATGTCAGCCTTGGATAAATTCATGAAGAATTTTTTGAAATTATTCATTTACTCTTTTTAGCTATAATAGTCTTTGCATTGTAAATAGTGTATGCAAAATTTATAAGTAATATTTAATGGTTAACTTTAACACTTTAGCAAGGTGATATTGTTTTCATATTCTCCAAGCTTTCTTCAATAAACTGCCACGATTGGTGAATTAAATTGGTGTTGTTAGAAACAACACTATTTTTTCACTCTATCCTACTGCCCGTGGTCTCTCACATTCACCCCAATGATCAATTTTAGTCCCCTGAAGAATGAATGTGGAATCGTAGGACAGCCTAAGTAAGGTGCCTCATCGAAGTTTTTTTGTGTTGAAACAGGATTCCCTCCCGGGTTATCCAGGGATCAAGCCCGCCTACTAACCCAGAGTTTGTGTGTTCGAGTCCCACCTAGGGCATCAGTATTTTGGTTGCCTAATTGGGTTTTTCCCTTGATTTGAAAATTTACTGAGTGATCACAGCTGTCAATGCACCCTAAAATACTACCGTTGAAACAGATTAAGAATGATTTTTTATTGTTATGTATGGTGTCCTAATTTGAATAAAAATCATAACATTTATTAATATCAACTGATGAAAATGATTTTGAAATACATGTGTTATTATGACTTTATTTTAGATAGTGGCTGAATTTATTCCATTGTGAATTTAGTAGTTATTAGGTGTATATTGAACATATCGAAATTGTGATATATTTATATTAACTAAACAGGAGTAATGGTAACTTTGGTTCTGGCTCTGTGATTCTCAATGGAGTAAAGTATAATTTTAGAATAATTTTTAGAATGACTTTGTTTTTGTATTAATTACATTTTAATTGATCAAATTATGTGTGCGGTTTATAAATGGTTCTTGTTTACAACTCCAGAATAAATGTTATTTAATTTTCAAAGTATACTCTTAGATTTTACCTATTTTGTTGTGAAACATAGTAGAGCAAAAAGTTAATGAAACTTATGCATTTGACCATCTTGACTTACCTAAATGAAATGTTACTCACCAAGATGTGAATTTCTCCAAATAGGATTTATTCACACATCTTGACTGGTCTATACTGTTGCTTCAAGTAGGTATGCATTTTATGTTCCTAATTGTTGTATTATATGCATTTAATGTTGTTTATTGACATTTACTGTACCTCTCCATGCAAATAAAGTATTGTGTGGCATTAATTTAACATTGTGTTTTAATTAACCTTAATTAAAAGTTTAATGTTGGAATAATACTTATCAATTATAAAAATAAGATGTCAAGTCTTATTTAAGTCTCAAGAGTAGACATCATTTATGAAAAAGTGGTGAAATTGTATATTGATTCTTAAATTTTTATTACTTTGAAATACATATGTGAATATAAAATTTATGTAATATTAGGTAACAACTTTATGTAGTTAAATACTGGTATTAAATACCCAGTGAGCCGTCTTACTGTTAGGCGTAAATTTGAGTTTTAAATATTTTCTTGATCCAGCTCAGGAAATTGTTTCTGTTTCTTCAGGTTATTTATTTTTATTAATGATAGATATTTCTCAAGTAAAAATCAACATGAAGATTATATCATGTATCTTAACTGAGTAAACTTCCATTACTTACTTAAAAAATGGGTCCATGTGATTTTCCTAATCCCCCAGCAGCTGATTAGCCTATAATAGAAGTTCATAGGCAGTGGGGTGTCGCTGCTTTAGCAAGTGTTAGGTGCCTCATAGATATGAGTTGTTACCTTTTGAAGTAACAGTTGATTTTTAAAATTATGTTAGAGGAAGTTGATGCCCTATTGTGGAATTTATGCTCAATGACTTACCTTCCATATGGGATGGAAATAAATATAATATGATAAACTAAGGAATTTTAATTATCAGGATTTTATTGCAGACAACAAATATTTGCTCATTTTTCCTGGGGTTTCGAGTTTTTTTGTTATGCCGTGAATACATTTTCATCTTCAGTTTATTTTTATAAAGGAACATTTTACAAACTTTTCTACATATTCAGAATGAGACCAGTCTTGAAAATATTTAGAATATTAGTTATTAACTGTAGCTCCATCCACACATTTCCTTCCCATGGAGTCTCCTCTATTGACTCATTCATCTTCACGCTCCAGAGGAAATGAAAACAACCATCACCATCTCACGATCTGAAATCATCATCTTTTTACAAGGATTAAATTTCACTTGGTCAAATTTAAAGCGATTATCCCTGGTCAGGTTAGAGTTAATGATTTTTCCTTTCTTTGGTGAATGTTCTTTCAGTTTGCCTCCCAAAAGTAGCCCCATCTCAGTAGTTCACACTTTCTTTACCTTTATGTCGCGACCCCGCCGATTAAAATGATCTTAATGTTCACACACCTCCAAAGAACAAAAGAAACATCCAATCAAGATTTCTTCACTTTCCTAGCCTCAAACCTTTTTGGTTCGATATGTTTTGTGTTTCGATTTCTATCCTAAACGAATTATAAACTCATCTTTTGTAGAAACAAAACATTACCTATGTATTATAAAAAAATTATTCCGTCGTAAAATTTGTAACTGTTTTTATGTTCCTCAGATTGTGAATTTTGGCCATCTTGACTTGCAAGTGAGGACATTGGGTTGCTGCACATTATCTTAAATAAATGCGGATAGAATATGATGCTGATAGAGTTGGGGATAGGATTGTATAGAATTATCAAATAAATGCCGATCTATGGTGCCTTTAGCCATATTTTACAATATTTTTCGTAAAATTTTCACTTTCTACACATTCAAATAGCTTTTTGAAATATACGAAAAATTATGATATTTTCATTTTTAAGTAATGTCTCATCACTAATAATGCATAATGCACTCTCCTTCCTTTTCCAAACACAAACCAGTTTTCATATTTGCTCTAGAATTGGTTTGTTATTCCTGGCTATTCCAAATTAAACTGAATATAACTGTGCGCGAAACTGGTAGTAAAAGCTTATTTCCTTATAATTCCTCACATATGGTAGCTATCTTCACTTTCTGAACGGTGATAACAACCAACAAATTCCGCAGCCTTATTTTGTTCGAAATCTAACCGGCTTTTTTTAAAGGATTGAGTCCATTTATCTTACATTTTCCAGAGCTTCTGCTGTCAGTGAATTTAATTCGTTGCTAGCGTTACTTTTTTCCTTCATTTCCCATATTAATTTGTCTATTTCGATAAAAAAATCCATGGACTAATCTGCTGTTCTCTTTCACGTCTTTTCCTTGTCCAATATCTTAGTGAACTCTTAAAACATTTTCAATATTTTGCTTCCTCCTGCCTCATTCCTCATAGTGACTCTGCAATGTTACCTCTCCAGTATTCATTATCTCTCTTATTTTCATCACAATTTATATGAACTACTTCGAATCTACACGAATACAAAGTTCGGTATTCAATGTAGCAAGCTTGATTCCTCCTGGTAATATGCAACACAATGCCTTGTATTTTCCACGCATAACCAAAGAATATATCACCTGGTCAATAAAAAATATAAAACCTAAAAAATCTGTAGGCCCCGACTCGATTCCTCCATATATAGTGAAGGGTTGTAAATATATTCTCATTGATCCTCTTTATTATATCTTTAATCTTGCCTTGAGAACTAGTACTTTTCCCTCCAGGTGGAAAATTGCAAAAGTATGCCCCATGCATAAAACAGGAGTTAAAAATGCAATAAAAAACTACAGACCAATTTCAATCTTCTCTGTTTTTTCCAAATGACTTGAAACCATTATTCATAAGTACGTGAACTTCCATGTAAAATGCTCCATTAGCAAAAGTCAATATGGCTTCCGTCCAGGTTGATCTTCCACCATGAATTTGTCCTGCTTTGGAAATTATGTAATGAATGTTCTTGATGAGGGTCGGCAAGTTGATGTCGCTTTCTTAGATTTTCTAAAAGCATTTGATAAAGTAGACCATGATATCCTCTTAGAAAAGTTGTGTACATACAACTTTTCTGGCCAATTAATATTCCTCTTGAAATACTATCTTTCACATCGCAAGGAGTATGTTATGTTCAACTGGAGTAAATCTCGTGAGGCAGTTGTTACATCAGGAGTTCCCCAGGGCTCAAACGTTGGACCTCTGCTCTTCCTACTGTTTATCAATGATCTACCAGCTGAAGTAGAGTCAGCCAAAACCCTGGTTTTTGCGGATGATGTCAAAGTATTTAAAAAGATTATTACCAAAGAGTGCTGCCATGGTTTACAGTGCAATCTTGACAAACTAGCAATATGGCCAAAAATTAATAACTTGCACTTTAACACCTCAAAATGCAATATAATATCAATTACCAAAAAGAAAGATGATCATGTTCAATTACAATATAAATGAAAAACAATTAGCCAGGACTGATGAAATCAAAGATCTAGGTATAAGATACGACTCAAAATTTAGCTTTCTCAACCACTATAGGGAAACAGTCGTGGCTTCAAACAAACTAGTAGGTTTTATACTAAGAGCTGCCTCAGCCTTCATTAATAATTCCCTAAAAATATTCTCACTTACCACTCACAATATACTAAAAATAAAAAATCACCCTTATCAGAAGTAGGTTAGAATATGGTTGAATTGTTTGGTCCCCATCCTATAAAAACAGCTGCATTATGGCAGAACATGTACAAAAAAGGTTCCTGAGGGCACTGTATTTTCGACATTTTGGCGCGTACCCTGTTAGAGACAACAACATACCATATGTGAAATTACTCAAGATCTTTGGACTAGAGAGCCTAGAGGAAAGATGCAACAAATTTGAGCTCCAATTCTTGTTTGACATTGTAAATAATGGTGAATTCAGTATATTACTGGAAAATATTAATTTCCATATTCCAGTCTTTTACCAAAGGAGTCATAGGTCCTTTCCAAAGCCAACAGTCTGGACAAATGAAGGGAAAAATACCATTGTCAATAGAATCGGAGGAAAATATAATGACATTTTGCAACTTGTAAACTTGTATGGTAATAGAACTGTATTTGTAAATACCATCAAAAAATGTTTATGTAATGTATATGACTCTTGATTAATTACTTAATTATCTTACTTTTCCTAGTTTATCCTGTAATTGGCAATGTTGGATGAACTTTAAAATTGAATAAATAAATAACCATGAGTCCTGAGAAGACGAGTGCTAAGAAAGTGGTGAGAAAAGGAAAAAGGTGATATCCATGGCACGTGATACTAGACTAAAATTAATAGACTTGGCAACGCAGTACAATCGCACAAATTATCAACTCGCTAACATCAGAACCAAAGCATATTATAGTGTTTTTGAATATTTAGATGACAAACTGTGAGTTTTCAAGTGCTCTGTTTCTCCTTTTGTGCTCATCTAATGTATTGTTTTATTGACGTACTTTATGTCTGTATGGGACCAAATCTCAAAAATTATTATTATTATCTCTTTATTTCTTTAAAATATATTCTATTAGGTGTTATTTAATTGTAGTTTAAAATATAAGAATTTCATTAGCAAAAGAGGCCTTTACGAAAAGGAAAGAGTTAAGAGTAAATAAAGACTTGAAGAAAAGATTAGTGAAAACCCTAATATGAAGCGTTCTGGTTCCGAAACCTGGTCCATGAGGAAGGATGATGAGCATAGATTGGGGGCTTTTGAGATGTGGGTTTGACGACTGATGGAGAAGGTGACGTGGACAGAGAGAAAAACTAATGGAGAAGTTTTGAGAATGGTAGGGGAGGAGAGGCGTTTGCTGCGAGAGATCCAAAAAAGACAGGATAGGTGGATACTCAGAGGTAAGCGATACTCAGAGGCAATGGGTTGTTGAAGGTTGTAATAGAGAGTAGTGTTCAATAAGCTGTTTAGGGGTAGGAAGATAATAAGGATTTTGTACACGATGATAGGGGGTAGGAAGTACGCAGATTTGAAGAAGGATTTAAGTAAGTTGTTACGCGGTCAACCTAAACCTCTTCAAAAACCTACCTTAACCGATAGATTACCCTTCATGAAATATTTGTCTGTATTCAATATTTATTCATAATAAATTAATTTTTCTTATGTTGAAAACATGCAACAAAAAGTATTTTGGGGGCTGGCGGGAATAAAATTTTCAATGGGGAATATTGATTTGAGAAACGAGAATTTTTTCTCACGAGCCCGGTCACGGGGCGAATTACACTCGTATCTCAAGGTATTAGAATCGAGTGATGGATGGACCCTTCTTTCGATTCTTTATACCAGTTTAACTAGATTTTATTTTTTTTCATTTCATAAGCACGGGAAGTCTTTTTCCGCTGTGAGAATATGTGTAAATGAATTTGTATAATTTACAATTTAGTTATTTCAATGGCAAACGTTATCGTGTTTTCATTGTTTTTTGTTACTGGGACCTGCCGGAGGAAAGGATGAGTATTTGAAACTGCCACTACCGGAATACATCTATCTTAATGTTGTTTTATTGTTCTGGTGAAACAAAATAATTTTGAGCCCGCCTAGTAATCTCTCGATGTCACGGATGACCTCGCGTGTTCCGTGCCTCTCTCAGAGACAGTCCCGCACACTTCCTTAGTGTTACCATGGTAACTTGCAATATTTCCATTAGAGAGAGCCGTCACACTCTGTTCTCATAACAACTTCTAAAAAACGTAACGGGTTTTTCCGAATATATCCCAAATACTTGCTAGGCGTTCAAAATATGGCCAGTCTGAGGCCTCTCTCTATTCTCTCTTTGCATTTTCCCGTCACCCGCCCAATAGAGCCTGGTTTTTTTTTCGGCGAGGCCCGAATATTGTTTCGTGTGCAAGGTTTGATGTCGGAGTGACATCAAAGTGTACAATTAACCCTTGCCCTCACCTCGCTCCATCCACATCCCTCTCCCCATCCCCGTCAAGCGCTGCCTTCCAAGGAACGTTCCCATTTGAACTTCCACAAATCATGTAACTTTCGCTCTGACCATCTCTGTTGGTGTAACTTTTTCATGATGACAACAGGAATAACAAAAACTTTGCCGTTCCACAAAAAAATTATTTTTTCTCATCTACACTACGCTCAGTATTAACAACAATCCCGTTCAGTTCAACGCGAAAAATTTTGTCTGAACTGAAACGTTACGGAAACGCTCCGTGTCTGAGTGTATGCACATAATAAATCCACCTCCGCGGGTCAATTCACCTGCGCCTCGGGTCGGCATCGGCACTCCACCCTCCGGTGGAAAATCTGGACGGGAGGTGCATTACAGAAGCGCCCCCCCC
>WURS02462540.1:0-13501 GCA_011762765.2 Rhinocypha anisoptera | reverse complement strand
CCCTCTCCCTCCTCCCCCTCAGCTCAGGTGGCTATTCTCAGTTAACTTCTAGAAAGTAACTTTTTTATAATGTGGGGGAGTTGGCCCGGAGTTCGAAAGACAAAGGTCATCCCGTGGAAGCCAGTAGGGTTGAGCCTCCTGCGATTTAACCCGATTCATTACCCAGTCCCGGGTTCGAAACCGGGTGATGATTTTCAAAAAGGCGTGTTAAAGCTTGACAGTGAATTGATAACAGTATTGGATGAGATCCCCGAAGGAAAGGACCCTAGAGGTGGAACCCATGGATGGCGTATGGGCAACGTAATGAAAAATGTTAGTTTATAACTACGAATGTAGGAAGAGGTAATAGCGTCACGGGATAGCTTGGTGACCAGATGTAAATAAACTAATTTTCGGACTTACGATAGCGACCAACAAAAGAGACTCAATGAAATATTATTTGAAAACTATGCAGAAATTATATTCGAAACTTAATGACAGTAATGCACATTGAATGTCGTTAGGGTGTTTTTCTTTTATTTTCATTTCATCTCTTTTATTGCGTAGGTACTTCCTAAATCCTCATGAAACACATCCATGTTAGTAATCGCCTTAAATGATATTGGTTTCTTTTTTTTTTTGAATGATGACACTTTGTCGCTACTTGCATTCCACATTCGAAACTACGAGAAAAATAAATGTACTTATATGAATGAGTGAATGAGGGGTTTGTTTTGATCTCCGACGGTGATGATGAAGTTTAATCTACCGGTTAAGGTATGTTTTTGATTAGCCTTAGATTAGATCGGCCGCGTAGCATGTCTCCATTTTTCCCACCCCTATTATTCTATCCAGAATCTCTATCCTCTTCCTACCCCTACCCCGCTTTCCCAACATTCTACCCTCTAGAACCTTCCCCTCAACAACCCCTTCCATCCACCTTTCCTGCCTTCTTTGGATTTCACGCAGCGATCGCTTCTCCTCCCCCTATATACCATTCTTAGCACTTCTTCAATTAGTTTTCCTCTATCTCATCTTCTCCATCCTTCGCCAAACCCACATCTCAAAAGCCTCCAATCTATGCTTATCATCCTTCCTCATTGACCAGGTTTCGGATCCATCTAATGCTACGCTCCGTATGCGAGGATTTTCACTAATCTTCTCTTCAATTCTCTATTCAGTCTTAATCTTCTTCAACTCTCATCACCTCCTTCCTTTTCGCAAAGACCTCGATTCAAATCTTCGTCTAATATCTATCTATGCCACTACGTCCACTTTCCTTTATGGTGCTTCCCAAATAAGTGAACTTTTCTACCTGTTCGAATTTATTTCCTTCTGGGGTGATATTTAGCCTAGCCTTCTCACTTCTCGCAAATCTCATTACTTCCGTTCACATACTATTAATTTTCATCCCAAACTTCCGACCTTTGTCCTGTAAAATGTACTTATAATGGGGTGCAGTTGATGACCCAATTAAAGGGCAGCCGTCCCGAAGATAATTTTCGGAAGTTCGATCCGTCTCTTCGGACAAGACGGTAATCTTTTCTAATCTATGTATCTAAAGGAATCCAACAGTCCGCTTCGTTCCACTTGTGAACTTCAGGGACTCCTGCAGCCCGTCGCTCTCACGGCGGGGAACCGTACCTCGAAAGCGAAATGGCATGCGGCGGAGCCGAGTGATGCACCTCTTAGCGTTCACGGCGATTTTTTTTATGACCTTCGACCTCTTTTCACCTGCGCGGTCGCGAGCGTCCTTCGTCACCGATGACGTACTTGGCGACCTATGTGCCGAGGGCGGTCTCCGGAGGGGGAAGGGAGGAGAGGGAGGAGTGCGAATGGTTCCTCGTGTCTCGCGCTGCTCTCGTAATAGACCGAAGACGTCGTTTTAAATTCCTTCAACCGCTGACAGCTCCCACGGAAATAAATCACGCGTTTTTAAAACGGCAGCTCCCGGAGCTCTTTATTAACTCCCCGAGTCGACGAAGACATTCCACTCCCCTTTAGTTTATTCATCCCCGGGTGTAATTTAGAGGGATCACCGCAAGCTAAGCGACGCGTGCGTGAGAGGGGACGCAATGTAAGCGTGAATAGAAGGTAAACACATAACGGGATAAACAAGACGAGGATTGAAAGTCAATTTCTGGGGGAAATTCTGATGCGGAGGAAATAAAGAAAGAAAGGCGATGACAATGGATGCCAGGCTATAACGACATAAGATTGAAGACAGCTGGTAAAAATAACAATATCTACTCTATAAAGGTAGATATCACATTTTAAATTTTAGTAATAATAAGAATACATTAGAATATGGAATTAATAAAATGGAAATATGTCTATTTTTCAATTTGGAATAAGATAAATAACATTTCGAACTACGTCTCGTGAAGTAAGACATTAGTAAGACATTTGCAACAATATCTACAGGAAGGAATCACCAAATAAGACTCAATGGAACATGAATTTCAGAGTTGGAACTGGTAACTATTGCTCCAAATAGCCGAGAAATGTTTAATGTGTATAGACGAGAAATGTTCATCTCACCATTTCACTTCAAGTTCACTGTATATGTTACGATGACTGGCAAGACTGCATTTGAAAAGCAAATTCTCTGAGAATACATATAAAGAACATAATATCAAGGACTTTGACAATAACTTAAAGAGTTCAATGAGAACGAAACTCAGACTTTTAAGAGGATGTGAGAGGGCTGGGGTCTACGCTGTGGAAGAGGAGACTGGAGATTAAGCAGGAAAGGGCAGGGGACTAATTAAAAAGAAATATCGTGCGTATAGTAGGAGGGGAGGTGGAAAGAGCTGAGGAAAATCCGATTAACTAAAAAAATGGGAATAAAATATGTTGAGAAGAAATGGAAAGGCTGAGTCGCAAGTCAGAACAACGGAAGAGGAAGGAAATGAACACTCATTTTAAGGCGAATTACCGTCTGCAGAATGAAAGGAAATTTTAAAAATTTGGCCAAAAAACATAACGATGATAAATATTCACTTGTGAAACTTAATTACTTATTCCCACCCGAATAGTCATTATAAGAGCCGTTCGGACCGCAAGATAAAATACCTTTCCCAAACCAAGAGATTTTATTGAGCTTATTTTGTCCTTGAAAAGCATGATAACACGATAATAGCAACAAAAGATATGTTTGATGTCCTCGCTCACTTTTAATCCAGTGACTTACAAGCAATTGCCATTCCATAGCTATTTGGACGGACTTCTGAACCCCTGACCTACATCGATATGTGGCTCGTGGGGGAAAAAACTGTAAATGAAACATTTTTTAGGATACACAAATTGACATTAATAATTACCGTAACTCTGTGTCTCTGCAATTTGTCCATTTAATGACGCTCTAGGTGGCCTAAATAAAAAAATTGACATCGATACTAAAAAATCAAAATGGCACAGGCAAATATTATGCACCAGTAAAGATCATGATGAAGTAGGGAGCCATTATTTTTATGTATTGCTTTTTTATCAGCCAGACTCATCTGAAAATTTCAGTGATGCAATTATGGAGTGAATGTAGACCGCATGAAAGCGACAATTTGAAATTACTGACTAACCAACCTTTTTTTTTCAACAAACACGACCGTATCAGGAGAGAAAGATTTCACCGCGAAAATTTCTTTGGAATTAGTCGGATGGAGATCACATGATTGTCACTGAATGTAGTGAATTACCCCAAGACTATTTAAGCAACAGAAGTACTTAGTATATTTCTAGAAGTACATACGGAATCCGAACGAAAACGAGTTATGACAAATAAAAATTTTTAATCATAATTTACCTCTACGGTTTCTAATGTTAATTTCTCATAAACTAACATACAAAATACAAAACCAACGGTTTTCCAATGACTTCAATCCATTTTAGCCATCTTGAAGGTTTATGAGAAAAAGTGGTTTCCTAGAAGTGATAATTTCTTCAATGTAAGAATAATTCCGAGTTCTAATCGTAAATATCTCTATGTGTATCTCTGTTTTTGTGTTTCACTCTGTGAATTTTTTCCATTAAGGAAAGTAAAGATGAAATACTGAGAGTAAAAAACAGCACTTTTCCACAGAAAAAGAAAAAAAAGTTTTTCACAGAAAAATAAATTTTTTCTGTGAAAAGTACTGTTTTTTACTCTCAGTATGAATCACTTCCACCACATGACGCCTGATTCGGGGAAAATTAAAGATGATATCTTAACTTACTCCGCTTTAATTTCATTTCAGATCTAGGGGTCAACATATAATGCACACCTGAAGATACGTCGAAAGCTAGGTCGGCAATTACAAATTTAATAGTGAAATCTGACAAAGTTTAATTCCTCTTTATCTGTTCAATAACACCAACATCGTCACCAAAAATGACAGACTTTCTTGCTTGACTCCTTCCTCGGTGCACTTATCCTTAAAACCATGTTTTTTTTGCACCCATATGGCAAAAAAAGAGATAGGACATGTAAATTCCTTCATTGGGCTAGTGAAGCCATCGCCTTAATTCAACTGTTAAAAATATGCGTATCTCTCAAGTTACCAGACGGTACATTTATATCCAAGTGTCCTTGAATAAAGCTGCAACACTCTTAGATTTCTGCTTGGGTAGTCAGCAAAAAGGGAACGTCATGTAAACGTCGTGAGATACACCAAAAACTAACGAGGCCCATTCCATCACCCCATAAGAACGACGAGGACGTCAGTGGATCAGCACTGGAAGCTGCCTTTGTGTCCGATGGTAATAGAACTCGCTCACTACCTCAAAAACCGAAGTCTATTTCCACTATTATCGGACGGCTTGAATAATGAAGCAACAGAAAACGTTGCGCATTCTTAAAAATGAGCAAAAGCAAGCAAAACCCTCGGGAGGCTCGCAAAAAATAGCTCCACTTGGACCGGTTCCACACGCGCTACGGACGCGATCCGAAGCCAAAAAGCGAGCCAATTCGATCGAAGGGATGGAGTCGACGAGTGGAATTATTTATTTCCGAATAAATAAACGAAAGTAGGGACGACATTCAAATGTTCACGCAATTGTTAACAACATATTTTGAAGAAAGGAGCCGATACGGTAAGAATGAAATCAGATATTCATGTGAACAGTCATTAGTTAATCATTACAATGGACCAAAAAAGAACATTTTAAAAGTATAAAGTTAATGTTTTTATAAATTTATATAATTACTCCTATTATCCTACAATATCGGTCAAGTGTATTACTCCAGACTCAATAAGGATAATCGAACTGAGTAGATAGTGTTATACTTAAAAACATGTCATGGTGTGCTTCTAAGTATTTTTTTCCGCATTTTTAGCTTGTGGTGCTTTAAGATAGGAAATGTATTTCTCCTTTACATAAGATTAATTACGAAGTCTCCCAAGCCACTATGTAGATTTTGAAAGAGACACGAATTAAAGTTTACGTAGTGGCATGGATTTTATTATTAGAGTGGAAGGAAGAAGATTTTGCTGAAATTAATTTTTCTATATTTTTAGGCGAACAGAAAGTTGCAAAACTTTATATTATTTATGATTCGTTTAAGAATGAAAAATAAATTCCACACGACCATTAGTGTCAGCTGATGTCAGTCAACTTGAGAAGTTTGATTTTTGTAGGCTGCTTGTACGAGACGAGAAAAGACAGGCGACACCACGTTATAGCTAGGCCTGTGTTTCGATACATTTCAAAGAAAGCGGTGATAAATAGCTTTTTTTAGAGACTTATTTACCTTTCCGAAAACCAGAACTTTCCGCTAGAGAGGGTTTTTAAACAAGATGTGTATTTTTCTAAGCCACATTATGCATTTATTTATATCTGATAGATCTGGTTCGGAATGCCAATGGGAAAACAGCGAATACCATTAAAACATACTCAACGTAGTAGCTGGAAAGCAAAAACATATACAAGTAGTGGATGTAATAATAGGAGATTTTAAGTAAATTCATACTGTTTAAGGCCGAGAATACAAAGCTTTCCATCAAAAGACTATCGACACAATAATGGAAACGAGTTTTACCATCTCATGCGCTAAAAGAAAAAGAATATTAGGAGCAGTTCACCCGAAAACAATTAAAACATAAAAGAATCCATTATGACGAACTTTGACTCGGTTAAATATTTAGGTGTTGTGATAAGGAAAGAGCTGTCGTAGGAAAAGCATATTCGATAAATTTGCGAGTGCCAATTAAATTTAGGATTCTTAAGAAGAATAATGGGGAAATGGTATGAGAAGGTAAACGAGTGCTGTTACTTCATACTTATCAGGTCACACCTAGAGTATGCTGCGAGTGTATGATACCCTTGTGAAGGGGGATTAATCATGGAATTAGATCGCGTGCAACGTAGAGCAAGTAGATATGTGAAAGGTTGTTATGATCAGCGTAGCAGTGTAACGATGCTATTGGAGGAATTAGGTTGGCAGCCACTAGTTGATCGTAGGTTGATATATTGGATAAATTTACTGAGTAATTAAGTAAAATTAAGGAGTATCACTTCAGCGAAGAGGTTAAAAACATTACAGGCCCCATTTTACTACGGTAGATTAGACCATATAAACAAAATCAAACGAGGCTGTAGAATGGATAATTTAAAACGTCATTTTTTCCTCGTACGATCGAAGAACAGAATACATATGATCGTAATCATGATAATTAGGAGAATACGTAGCGTAGGTCGTAGTCCCTTGCATGCGTCTTGTCTTCCAATAATTTAAAGCAATGATCATGCATGAATGAATTAATTAATGTTTTGCATGAACGTCGTTGATCTATAATTATTTATGCATGAGTGCTCGTAATAATGGATGATAGGCGTGTAATCACCCCTGTTACACCTGCTTTCGTAGTTGTAGTTGAATACGGAATACGAGGAGATCGGATTATGAAAATAGCAATTAACAAAACATTTTCACGATATTAATCGACAGGGGAAAGGGATGTGATTGTTCCCTTGCAAAAACAAGCGCCGTTATCCTCCGGATTCCCGAAATCTCGTCCAGCGGCGATGACTGGCAGGGGTGGTCGGAGGAGTAGGAGAGAGGACGGAAGGGGGGGTGGAGACGGCGAACGAAGAATGGGAACCACATGTTCGCTCCGGGTGCCCCGGACCAGGTGGGCATCGGGCCAGGGGATTTGGTGAGGCGGGGGACAGCGGAACATAAGAGAATTGCACAACCACGGCGGCTAAGGCCAACAACAAAAAAGAAACGCTGCACTCAGGTATCGTGGGATGGAAGACTTTTATCGCCACATCAAGACAGGATTTAAGGCTCTCCATCCCCCACTTCCACGAGAACAGTTGTTCATTAATGGTTTGGCACTCGACAGGTTTGGTGGTCAGGGGTCGGTGACCTGGCTTTCTCGTCGAGATCGCGGTAAGGGTCTCCCAAATCGGTCTATCTTGAGACACATCCGATGGAGATGACCCCTTAGAATTAGGTGATGTGGAGTTATGTGATTCGCATTCCACTAGAAGAGAGTGGGTTAATGATGATTGAATGCATCGGAAAAAGGAGTACTCATTTTTTAAGGGTAAGCGTTTTGCCTGTAACCTAATCTAAAACCTGAACACTAATCGAAATTAGAACAATGAATGTAGAAATGCGATGGAAAGGAGGAGGCAGTGGAATAAAGCAGAGTACATAATTGTTACTAAATATTCCCTCACACATCAAGAATATTGTAAAAACGCACCAGAAGGACTGGGAAAATGAAATAGAAACATAATTATGGATACATAGATAAAGAGCTATGTCTGCAACTGTATGGCGTTAAAGAAACATTGGTAAAGGCTAAAATAGTTTCGAGTAATCTTATTAATGGCTAAAATTGTTTCGAAACATGGAATAGAGAAAGATATATAAAATAAGACAGGTGGGTGAAAATTGACAAAGGTCGATGGATACATTGGGGAATATGAACAAATGGAGAAAAGACTGGAAGAAATAGTAAAAGGAAGTGGGATACAGAAACCTGAAGAAAAATGGAAATCAGTGGATAAGTGGTCAACGAAAATGAAATGGTAAATTAGAATAAAAAGAATGATCCAAAAAAAAATCTATATCTCATATTGATAGGATGACTCAAAATATACAGGACTTGATAGCCGCCTAAATAGCGAGGTGATAGGACGCACGTCATGTATTAAGAGATGATTGTGTTAACGTAATCTTTTTCGTTCGAATGAAAAAAGATTTTAAATCCATTCGCGAGGATATCTCCCCAGTCTTCACAAAAGTATTATATTATTTTTTTTAAATTCCTTATTCAAGTAATAGCTTGAAGAATAATTAAAGTACGCAGTGACCTATATGGCATTCATTTTCTGCATTTCACATCATCCTAAACAAAGAATGCAAATAAACTGGGTACATCAAAATAGACAACGCGACCAAATCAAGGTAGTGCTAGACTTACAATTTGAATAGCAATAGGTGGTGGTTGTCAAAGCACATCTTCGTTGAAACCGATATGCAGTTACATACCTAATATTTGAGTGTGGACACCGGAAGTACCACGGGGGCAAATCAAAGAATTTCAAAAGATGCCAATATTGTCGAACTGGATTCAGTTGTTGAGAAATCCATTTTTTAAGAGGAATATTATGACGAATACGAGTATATGGCGTCCCGTGACAAGATTCAAGAGCATTAAAACGTGGCGCACACGAGGAGATTTTTTAATCTCCATCCTTTTGGTGAAATGAAAAATGAAGCCGGTCTTGTGCCAACGCCTCTCAAAAAAGTTTTGACAAATCGTTTTTCTGAAATTTCACGTCTTCCTCAAATATGATTATGTTCAACGTTTCACAACGGAAGATAACAGATGACCGGTCGGAGAGTAATTACTGCACGCAGATGTGAGGAAGGGGTGGAGAGAGCCTGACATGGGGGCTCAGAAGTCGTAAATTTAAACTTGTCCCAATACGTTTCTAGTGATGGTCATGTAACGGCAACACAAAGACTCATGTATTTAAGGTTTAATCAGGGATTTTATTACAGTTTTCTCAAATTTAATGAGGGAGTGTTTAATTTCAAAATCCTCAACGATATTCACTACGCATATTAAATACATCAAACATTTGCCGATCGACGGCGATGCAAGATGGACGCCAAAAAGTATATCGTCACTTGTTTGGAAGATGTTTCAAATTCAGAAAGAATATTTGTTACCAAATGCATGCATCTAGTAACTATAATTACTTAATTATGGCATAGAGATTGATTTATTCACAATGAATTTCTGTAAAAAATATTTTAATTAGTAGTCTCTACTGACCGATTCAAATTTGTATGATTGCAAATAAAAATTAAGTAGCACACTGGGTAAAAGGATATTATGCAAAGGTTTTCCTTTTCATAAGTATTTATTATATTAGTACCTTATACCATTTACTGATGACTAAACCTTAACAATGACCTACGTTAGTCTAAAAAGTTTTGCCTCTGAGCCATAAAAAATATCAATCCAAGTAAATAAGCAGCGACTCGTCCAGAGAGAAGGTCGTGGCGAGGGAAGTAGTAAAATAAATCAGAAAATCGGACATAAAAATAAAAAAACGAATTGCATGGATAAACGAATATTCACTAACTCAAAAACAGAGCTATAAAATAACTCTGCAGCCTACTTTATAAATTTTTCAGAGACACCGCCCTAAACTGGGGAGAAACGGGCATGGACAAATAATCTTCATCGCTAAGACTACCTATATGATACCTAATGCCTTCTAAATGTTTTGCAATATTGCCCGTTGAGGAAAATCTCTATCAAACATCCTAGCGCTACTTTGCTGGGCAATGGTTTAGATGTAGGAATATTTAACGATTCGCACTTATTATGGAAAATAAGACTACAACCTATAATAGTCCACGTAATATTTTTACTACCGAGTATTTTCTAGCAGCAAAAGCGATCAGTTTGTTTGCAGTTGAACCAATAATTTCGGATAGGAATAAAAGCCTTTTTTTTATTTGGTATCTAGCAAGAATAGCAATAAACCCTGTCCAGTATTTTTCCCGCTCTCATAGTGGACGCGAGTGGAACCTTCGCAGAACAGCTCGTTGGAATTTCGAGATGAGCATTTATAAATACCTTTTTATGCGTGCAGTTTAATGGGTGACCTAAGGTATTCCCGTGAGACCGTTTGCGAGGAAGTGTTTACTTTACAGAACTCGTAACTGCAATAAACTCTTTTGACTTTTTTTAAGTATTTACACCAACCCAAGAAAATAATTTATACTGTCCAGTACGTGTTGTCTTTCTTTGAAGGTATATGAAATTCAAGGAATTTCCTTGGCTCCAGCCTTGAGGTATAAAGACCGCTTTAAAACCACATTAAAAATCAAGTAACGGCATCAGGTTGTGAAAAATAAGAAATTAATCATGTGCATACAGTGTCGCAAATAGATATCACATCAAATTACACGGAATTTGGTGCCATTTAGCCTAGACAAATATGTAAAATTATTGCCAAACAATTAGTATTTTAGGTGAATCATTGCTGAGGAAGTATTAGTATAACAATTTAGTTAGTTAGTATTACAAGCTACAAGGATCGAAATAATTACCAGTATTAAATACACTACCCTTATGAAGGTAGATATACATATTAATGAAATTTCATTTCAATACATCTTTATCTTTAAATAGTTTATTTTTCTTCAAATCCTAGGACGACGATTTGAATGTCTACCAAATACTCGCCTTGTTCATTTCAAGGAGTAATATATAGAGGATACAGCAAGTAATGTCGTCCTTTTAAGGACGCATTTCCATAAAACTGGCGAGGCTGAGTGCTCGCGGTACAAATACCAGCAGAGAAACTGCAGTTGAATTCTTGAGCCGAAAGCATCGTGGGTGGTTACGAGAGCGAACGAAGAATTTTACGGATTACAGCAAAACGTCTCTTCTGGCTCAGATAGCCTTCGCTTCCGCTCCATGTGAATGAGAGATTTCACGCAAACAAATAAAATAGTTCCTCCATTGTATATAACTGACATCGCATATATATTTTATGGCCGTAGGAAGGATAAACTAACTAACTATACGTCGACATTTATGTCCAGGGAACCACTCAACATGGCAGGGGCTGTAATCAACAACAGAAAGGGATGGTGTTGACCAGGGCTTTAAAGGGAATGGACCAAGACTGCAAACTGCTGAATTTGCACCTTACAATTCACTGAAAAATATATTTTCTCACTATTTTCTAGAATAATTGTATCTGAAATACTTCCTTCGAATAGAAAATAATAATCACGCCACGAATGAATTATCAAAACTCAGGACTAAACCCACGTAATTTTACTTTTCATTTAATTGGTTTCAACCTGACGTCAAACCGTCTCCATAAATTTTTTTGGTTGAACACATCTGTAATCTTGCTGGGACACCTTACACTATAGCATCCCTTAAACGAATAGCGCAAAACCTTTATATATGCCAGGAACAAGGTCCATCTCGGTATCTGCGCACGAGAAGATTGTCTCCCAGAGGGAGTTGGGGGAAAAAGTGAAAGGGGACGGACGCCTCTGGTCTGTGACAGATAGAAAAGGGACAACGAGGAGAGACGCGGAAGGAGAAAAGGACTGAATGAAGGGGTTTTTTGAGCCTTTTTAAGGGCCAATTCCTGGATTCAATCCCTCGAGATTGGGACTGTGGGGTGGCACGAAAGAGAGAGAGAGAGATAGAGCGAGATACGGCATGGGGGGGGAGAGAGAGAGTTGTGACGGAGGAGCGAGGAGGAATTGAAGTGGGAGACGAGGGTGGCCGTGCAGCCACAAAAATGGGCGCTATCCTAGACATTATAAGGGACACCATCTCGCCACTAATCCCTAGAGCAGAAGGAGACCACCCGAATAACCCCTTGGGGATTGCGCTCCGGGCGAGCAATACCATCCGACCCTTCCGACCACCCTGCAATCCCACCCCGCCTTGACCAAAGCCACACGGTAACGGCATGCCCCAAAAACTCCGTCAGCCCCCTTTGCGCCAGCTCAATGAAATCGTTCGGATGCTGTTTGATGGCGACATCGTGATGGTCGTTTCGCCGGATTACACCGCGTGCGAGGAAGGGAGAGAGAGAGCGAGAGAAAGAGAGAATGAGGGCGAAAGAAAGAGGGAGTGAGGGCGAGAAAGGAGATAACAAACGCGTTGCTGGGAAGTCTGTCATTAATACCCTTTGGGGACCCGTGAAGAGAGACCGCACCCCGCGACGGCGGAATGGAAGGCGTATTCTATTTTACTACTATTCGTTAACGAGAAGAAGTGAGGAGGCCCCGGTCACACAAATCTTTTCCGGGCTCCAGGAAAACCGAAATCTAAGTGCTGATAAAGGAGGCGGGGCATCTGTTCGCATCGCTTCACATTACGTTCCACGTAAAATAATAATGTCTTACAAACAAATTTCGCGTCAAAAGCAATAAATTTGATAAATGTTAAGGATTTTAAAAAACTGCTAAGGATTTTAACGTACGCTCCATGAGGAAATACATAGAAAACTTCCACAGAAAAATTATATATAATAGTAAAATATATATAATTTATAATATGTATTTATATAATTTATAATACTGTTTATTTAATTTACAATTTATATCACTGTATTCCATTTTATCACGTTTGAATCTTTACTACTTAAGGATGGGATATTTTTAATGGATGTCATGATACAACTTGCAAAATTTTATTCTAGATTAATGAACTTTAAGTAAAAGATTAAGTGAATTACCCAGTAAATTTCGCTATAGCGGATACCACGGCACATTTTAAGGTAACAACTGTTGTATTGGATGTCATGGAAATAATTCATGGACATCAGAACACAATACATGTCCAACCAGAAATCAGTATCATTCATAAGAATATGTCTTGACGAAGCATTATTATATTTCTTGTGTGTAATTCTGTCAGTTGATAAGTCTTCTTACTCTTACCTGACAATCTCTGTATATATTATAAGTAACATAAAAGAGCTTTATATTCCTAACTTTTGCCTGATTTTTTATATCTGTTATAATCTTCTGTCATACCACAGACTACCACCTTATCTAAGTAATTTTGTATAATATCATGTATACATATCTACAGGTTCTTTCTAAGGTATCCAGAGTATTTCCAAGTGTTTTCTCATTCTGGACTTTGGACAATTCAAGACTCGCTCGCCGTCAAGGGAGGCCTTAATGGCCACACGAAATGGAATTCTAAATCACGTGCGTGCGTAGGAGCGGTCATGTGAGAAAGGACAGAGGGAATGTTTGGACGCAGGGGAGTTTGCCGCTCGCCGTTCTTATTCATTTCGTGGAAGAGGGAAGTCGAGAGGCAAGGAGAGTATGTGCCTCCAATTTCGGGAGGCAAGTGCTTCTGCCAGGCCGCGCCGACCAGCATCTCGTCCTAATCTGGAGAAGGAGGCGCTCATTTCGGAACGAAAATAGGAGAGAGAGAGGGTGAGATAGAGAGAGAGAGAGAGAGTGAGAGAGAGTGAGAAAGAGAGAGTGAGAAAGAGTGAGAGAGAGTGAGAAAGAGTGAGA